>JAJJWW010004641.1:0-64867 GCA_023531295.1 Papaver armeniacum
TACTCCATTATCGCTGTGGCATGACGATAGGTGTTACTCTTACAGAAGTAACACGAACCTCAAGCACTATAATGAATCCATATACGAAATACCCGTACAAAGCCGATTCCTGTGTTATACTAGCCCGAGCCCTCTCGGTGTGTTATACTAGCCCGATTGAGCCCCTCTCGGTGTGTTATACGAGAGCTCGATTGAGCATCTGGACTTGATTTGTATCGTCTCCTGGGATATGATACGATGTCATGATCATCCAACTCCACAAGCATGATTGGATGACCACGAGATCAATTCCATCACCCCCAAGGTGTATGGAATACACACGGCCTTAGCTTGCCAAATATGATTCTCGATCGCGGTCATCCAACTCCACAAGCATGATTGGATGACCACAGATCAATTCCATCACCCCAAGCTGTGTGGAATACACACAAACACCCCGCATGGTCGACCACTGGCCTTCGCTTTAAGAAACCGTCCATACCAAGCATTATGGACGGAAAACCCTAAATTAGGGTTTGCGGCATATTATATGTGTCGCAAAACGTCTTCAACCGTCCATCTTCGCAGGCATAGATGGAGGGTGTAGATGTAGACTCAAGGGCCCGAGCATGTCGACACAATCACCGTGTGACCCTACACACTTGACCAATCGGTCAAAGCCAACCATGGTTGGTTACAACAAATTGTCCGCCCAAAAGAGCATGGTCGCGGCTTTGAAAGCCAAAATTAGGGCTTCAAGTCATCACGCGTCCATCTTCTCCGGTATGAATGGAGGGTCACGATTGATTAACCAAGGCTGGCCATACCAAAGATGACCACCGTGGGCCCATCTACCTCCTCTTGCGGTCGGCCAAGGCATACCATGACGGCTAATCCAAAACGCCCGACCAAACTCACGCGGTTACATCTCCCAAATCCCAAACTGATCTCGGACAGCTTCAACTTCACTTGGATGATTTGAGTGGCTTAGACTGCCATGGGATAATCAGGTATAGGTGTGAACACTAGCCTACCACCTACACGCTGGTATGATCGACCAAGACCGACCAAGGTCGTCTTGGAACGCATGCCCAAACTTGGGATGTCATGCGGTTTCCAACTCCGTGCGGCAAGGGATTTCTGCCGCAAACCGATCTCAACCACTCCTCTTTGACGGTCAAATTGAGTGGCCTAGATTGCATCTTCACGAGACGGTGAGACATGGACGTGTACACCATCATGCCGTCAACACGCATGTATGGTCGGTCCTCTACAAAATCCTTCCCATGCTTGGTTTCGACCAAGTCGAAGAGTGATGCTTGCGCACTCTTTAAAAACCCCAATTTCATCAACGGTCGCATGACGAGTGTCTCAAACATCATCTGTCTGTCCGACCTCACCAGCCTTGGTTATACAACCCCGGTCGGGAGTTATTTGGTTAGTGAGGAGTCATTACCCATCACCGTACCACACCGTAATGCAAAGCACTGCATAAAATACACACGGTACTTCACAAGTATCGACTTCTGAATAACGCAAGTTATTCAATTCAAAGATTACATGCTATCTTTCGTGGGATCCACGATCCACATTCCGGTATACATCAATCATGTCACAAACTGGGGGGATGCATATCGGGGTATTGATGCTAAGGTAAACGGCGTGCGGCGTGCAACGCGCCATCACAAGAACGTGTTAGGAAGTCATGGACGGTTAGAGATGAACAGAAAAGTGGGTAAGACCGGGTCGTGTGTTACCGACACACAACTCCACTACTCCATCATTCCTACCTCCACTTCCCACGAGAAACGTGAATGAGGCTCAATGACTTGTATAAATAGGGTCTCCGCCCTATTTCCAAAACAACAAAGGAATAACGGGAGAACAACACAAGTTCGACGATTAAAAAACCAAGTGTTAATACAAAAACCGTATTCAAACACCCGTAGCCTCGTTTGCATCTACCGTAAGCTTGCTCATCTTTGCAGTACAAGTCATAAGCAAGCCAACACCTTCACAATCTCAACACCTTCTTCGCCCCTCCCTAAGATCAACCCCATCTCCTTCACTTTGTGACCGAAACAAGTCAGAACGGCCATTTCTTGGTTTAGGCGGACTTGTAGCATTGATCTCTCGAATCTACAAGTACTCACTTGTGATGCATTTGTTGAAGGTTTAGATTCATTCCTCATCCACACCCCAAATTACCAAATTCTCAGGAGTAGTTTTCACCCATCAACAATTTGTTTACAAGTGGCCTAGGAAAATTACTGAACTAGTTGGAAGATCCATTAGAAATTTTCTATGTTCTAGTGATGCTGAAAAATGCAACTACTTTACGGTGCTTTATGATAGCTTGTGTTATCCGCGAAGGGAAGGTGGATTAGGAATTAAAAGATTGGTTGTGGTGAATAAGGCCATGATTATGAAGCTATGGGTCACTATTCGGGACTCTAACAAGGTGTGGGCCAGATTTTTGAAGGCTAAGTACTTCAAAATCAATGGTAATTTGATAGACTACAAGTTTACATCCACTATTTTCCCTGGCATTAGATGGTTGTACAATTTCGTTAACAGATATACACGCTCTATTATTGGTAATGGTTCTAATAATTATTCTTTGATAATGGGTGTGGAGATTTCTTAATTTCCAAACGACTTAGGATTTCTTCTTTGGGGCCGAATGATATTAAGTCTAAGGTTAGTGATCTTATTGTGGATGGAGTTTGGGTTATTACACCTAAAACCCGTGAACTGATGGGAACTTGTGGTATTGATGTTGATAATCTTCCTATCATTGATGGTGGTGAAGATTACAAAATTTTGGAGTTGGATAACAAGGGTGTTTTTTAGGTCAAATCTGCAAAGGCTGCCATTAGAACACCTTATGAAGATCAGCCGACAACTATGCTTTTTTCTCGTTTAGTTGTGCATCCTACATTGGATGTGCAATATTGGAAGATCTGGAGGAAGGAATGTTGTGTCACTGGAAATCAGGTGACTAAGAAGACGTAACACATCAGTTTACACTCAGATTTGAGTGCAGGCTCTAACAAAGAAGCATACCATTGACAAAGCAAAGGCAACACCTTGGTCAGATTCATACACAAGATTTACAGTAGGACATAGATGGTAAACCAGCATATGAAGTTGGAGAAGTAGTAGAATCATAGAACACCAAGCATGCCACAGAAAAAACTAGTTGCACTTCAATTGCGTAACAACATAACTATGTAAACCGCAGTCTCATACAAATACACTGCTTACACCACTAACTTGCATACACCAATGACATGATATAAGAAGTAAGAGATCAAACTGATATCCATCGAATTATTAAAAGTACTGAGAATGAAAAGTACTTAGGAGTTGTGCCATTATTATGCACTAAAAATGAATGAAAAACAACTAATAGAGATAAAAGATAAAGGACATCAGGCCACACTCAGAATTGAGTGCAGGCTCGTCAAGGAGAATATCAACTTGTACCTAATATATCTCACCAATTTCAATCCCATAATAACATCTTTAGTTTCATCATTAAACTTGCAAGCCAACTCACTCGTGATCTCACACATGACGAGGACTGTACCAAAAACAACATCAATGGGATGAACTGAAAATAACCAATCTAAGCACATATAGTACAACAAACACTCACTCCATACACTCATCAATGCACATCCGCGATTTAAGAGGAGATGTTCCTCATTTTCAAATGGAACAACATTAAGCTTCTCTCTAACCTAGACAATGTGTAGTAGAGATGGGCATGCTCATATCTAAAACTCCATGTATCAGCACAAGTATGACTTCATTAAAAAACTAGTTATAATGAAAAAGCTTTTTAAGACAGAATTGTTTGTTGTTGAGCTAGTGATGTAGAAGCTGAACACATGAGGCTAAATTAAACTAAAGTAATCCAAAGATATAATTGGAGATTACTAGCAAAGACTCAGAGGATAGTTGATGAGGTAAGAGATTTCATTACAAACAACAAACAGGAAATTGAAATAACCAATAGCTCAAACCCTAAAACTGAATTTTAGTTTCAAAATCATGCTTAATGCTCTTGACGACGTTGCAACACCAACATCAGGATCAAATACAACTTCACACTAAGAACCATCAGAAATCACAATTGCACACAAGCTCCATGAAAACTTCAAATTAAACTCTCTAAGAAGCAAGAATGAGATAAAGAGAACTCAAACCTTTTGAATTAGCAAAACTCCAATACGAAATTCAACTCAGAAACATCATTGGAAACACATGATTCTTCAACACCTTGTTGATGAATGCCTTGAAATAAGGATTGAGACCAACAAATCTCAATATTTTGTTGAATCCAATCAGTGGAACGACTTTAATTTTTCTCCCTAACTAAACCTTGGTGTAGTGAGCTGGAACACGATCATACTCTCTCGGCATCAGGAATCAAGAACAACAATCTTGATTAAGAAGTTAGATTTCAAAAAAAAAAAAACTAATTATGATGATAAACTTTTGTTGAAGATGAATTTAGAAGATGTTTGAAAAAGTGGGGGTACAACAACCTCACCCAATATTTCGCTTAGCAATCTGTATGGACTAACTCCAATATACTTTCAAGAGAATCAACTAGACAGTCAGACTCAATCTTAAGAAAAGTATATCAAAGAGTTATATCTCAATTTCTCGATTCAAAACTTACTCAAGCAAATAGTAATATGCGAGTCTAATTAAATACAAGAGAAATTAACTTGAACGGTACCAAATACCAATGTTCAAAGATCAATCAATTTCAATCAACAACCATATGTTTGATTAACCAATTGATCGATTCAACGCACAACCTGTGATATTTCAATTATATAACAAAATATAATGCGGAAAAGAAATAACACAGACACCAGAAGTTTGTTAACGAGAAAAACGCAAATGCCCCCCGGGACCTAGTCCAGATTGAACAAACATTGTATTAAGCCGCTACAGACACTAGCCTAATACAAACTAACTTCGGTCTGGACTGTAGTTGAACCCCAATCAATCTCACACTGATCCAAGGTACAATGGCGATCCTTACGTCTCTGATCCCAGCAGGATACTAAGCACTTGATTCCCTTAGATGATCTCACCCAAAACCAAGAGTTGCAACGACCCAAAGTCGAAGACTTTAATAAACAAATTTGTATCACACAGAAAAGTCTTTAGGAATAGATGAATCTGTCTCTCACGGAAATACCTGCGAGTTTTGTTCCGTCTTTTGATAAATCAAGGTGAATAGGAACCAATTTGTATATCGGACTTATATTCCCGAAGAACAACCTAGAAATATCAATCACCTCACAATAATCTTAATAAACTAGCGAAACAAGATATCGTGGAATCACAAACGATGAGAGGAAGATATTTGTAACTACTTTTCCAATCTTGTCCATCGGAGAAATTAATCTCGATCCAATTTTATAATTATACTCAATACGATATAAACAACAAGATCAGATCACACAACTACAAAGAAAATAGTTGGGTCTGGCTTCACAATCCCAATAAAGTCTTCAAGTCATTAACCCACAGGGTCTTGGTAGAAACCTAAGGTTAAAAGAGAACCGGCTCTAGCTTATACAACTAGTATCACACAGGAGGTGTGGGGATTAGGTTTCGATTGCTAGAGTTATCCTTTATATAGTCTCCAAATCAGGGTTTGTAATCTAAGTTACCTTGGTAACAAAGCATTCAGTATTCACCGTTAGATGAAAACCTGATTAGATTCAAGCTAATATCTTTCACCGTTAGATCGAACTTAGCTTGTTATATATACACACATGAAATGCACGTTCATTTAGGTTTGTGTAACCGTACCTAAACGTGTACACCTAGTTAGTTCAACAGTAGTTAACCAAATGGTTAGCCATATGAGCACTTTCATATCAACCTTATTCATCTTCACCATAACTAGTTGAAATGACATAAAAGAACTAGTTAGAGAGTTGTTCAATTGCTTAGATCTCATAAGTATATAAGATACAATCGAAGAAAAAACGATTTTGATTCACTCGAATCGGCTCATGAACATTATATCCACGGTTTGCAAATATGCATTCCTTAGTTTATATATGTCTTAGTTCACGAATAAACAGTTTTTAGAAAATAACCCACTCAAGTATGCATACTAAGACGCATACTTAAGTGCCTGAATTAAGTTTGTTTTGATTTCACAAACTCCAGCGGAAATTCACGGGATGTGAACTTCAAGAAGTGCGCGTGACGTGCACGCGGACTTAGCTTCCGGATATCCTGAGCCAGTAAAGTACGCATACTTTAGTTCAAGGATTTTGGACTTACACAAGTATAAGTTCACATACAATGTTTATATCCATTCAAGGTTATATATTCTAAACTCTCATTTCAATCATTGCAACATTCTTAGAGGATGTTAAATAGAGGTTATTCACACACTATTTTTATCAAAGCGATTTTCAAGATATATATTGAAATAATCAACATGACTTTCATCACTTGTAAAGATGAACTTGGCCAAAGAAAAAGCTTACCAACACATATTTCGAGAAATAGATAAGTGAGATAAACTCGGCTCGAAATAACAAATGTGTATAGTCGAAGTCTATATAGCAATACGACTTTTGTCTCAAGATAGGAGATAGAGCAGATAGACTTTTGAGTGATAGATAAGTTCAAGTATCCAAATACCTTTTAGTCGATGAAGTTCCACCAGTTCCTTGAGTAGTTTTTCGTCTTTGTATGATGACCGCCGTGGAGTCTAGAGCTCAACTACACTTTCTATCCTAGTCCGAGACTTAGCTATAAGTAGACTAGAAATTAAGACTTACAGTTTTGGCAACTAAACTTGACAAACAAGCTTGAGATAGCAACGCTTGCGAGTTCGACCGAGCAGTTCTCTAACAATGTTGATGTAAGAAATCTAGATCTGAGATTTTAATTCTTTGTAAAGATGAAGAACAACTGCAAATTTGTGATGAAGAACAAGTAGAATTTGATGAAGAACAACAACAGATGAAATTGGATTAAAGAGAATTAAGTTTGAATAGCGGAATAAGGATCGATACCCTTGAGAATTTCAATTCTCAGCACTGATATCATGCTAACATTCAAATGAATTGAATGTCTACATTGTATTGAGACGATTTGAATTAATGAATTGATTGAATAAAGATGATAATACTGGATTACAGGGACAACGAGTTTATATACTCGACTTCTCTCAATCTCTCTTACAGCTCCCACGTGTGTTGCACATACTAGCAAACACCCTCACACACGATCCAGAACACACTCACAGTACAGTATGTTATTAGTACCAGGGTCAGGCCTGATAGGCAAGAAGGCAAATCCCCACTTGAAGGCAACAAAAGCCCATGGGCGACAAAAGCCTTGTAATGATAGGGGGTTTTTATTAAAAAAATCAAAATATTGACTAAATCATTAGTTACATAAAGTTGAAAAGTTTAAAATAAATTATCCAAATATTTTAACCCCGAGAATAAACGATTTTAGTTTCTTTTTATCTCTTTCTTTAGTTCACCTTTAGTGCCTCCTTCTTTCTCTTCCAAGTTCCCACACAGAAGATCACCTACGAGGTTTTTTTGTTTCCTTACAAAACCCATAACAAAAATCAACTCAATTGATACCCTAATTGAATTTTTCTATAAAAGGTATTGATGTTGTTTTTTTACCCTAATTTTTTTCCTTAATATATGTTTTTATTGTTAATTAACCTCTTGAAAAATTATCAAAGCAGAAGAGACATTTCAATGAGGATGCTAGCGAGGAGACATCAAAGCATAAGAGACATTTTGATGAGGATGTTAGCGAGGAGACAGTTCCATTTCCAAGTGAGGAAGACTTTCGAAGAAATTACTTTCTATACATAGTAAATTGTGCATTACATTCTTTTCAGAATATATTTGAGCAATTTAATAAGTACGAGAGCATATATGGTTTCTTATTCGACTTAGAGAAACTAAAATCTATGAGTGATGATAATTTGTTGGCATCATGTATCAAATTTAAAGATTATTTATGTTATGGCACACGTCCTGATATTGATGGCAGAGACCTCTATACCGAGTTAAAGATAATGAATAGGACTTTGCCAGCTGAGATAAAGAAACCACTTGAGATATTACATTATTTGCAAAAGTTTTCTAATTCTTGGGTTAATTAAAAAAAATTGCTGACAGTTCCGGTTACCGCTTCCACTGCAGAAAGAAGTTTTTCCAAGTTGAAATTATTTAAGTCTTATCTTCGATCTTCAATGTTACAAAAAAGGTTGAATGGCTTAGCTATGATAGCTATTGAAATAGCCATAGCCGAAAAAATAGATTATAAGATGATTATTAGAAAGTTTGCGTCTCAAAATACGCGTAGCGTAAAGACACTAGCTAAACACACTTTGTAAGTTTTTATTTTAAATTTTTATACTAGAAACACTTGATGATATTTTATTAGTTTAATTTGTGGAAAAATTCTTTTAAAGGGGCAACAAAAAATAAGTTCATTTCAGAACAAATTTTCTCAAAAGAAAAAAAAGAAAAAAAAAACCCTGTAAATACCCACTTGATATCGCAGTGAAGTAATATATCTCCATTGTTATTAAGGTATCGTAGAGAAGTTCATGTAGTTACTTATAGTGGTGGGTGCATTAAATCAAATGATATTATGTGTGGATGCAAAAAGTATAAGAATGCAAAAAATATACTGCTATTTAGTTTATGGGTGATTCTTGGCGGACCGCCAAAAAAACCACAAAAAAAACCGTATACTCACAGTTTTGTGATGTGGTCCCTCTGGGCCCCACAGAGGACAGCAGGGGGGCCAGTTAATGTGAGAGCTTTTTGCTCAGCTTTCCCTTCACGGTTTTCTTTTCGGTCCGTCAATATTTTCTGTTAATTTATCCAAATTTGTATCCTGGGACCAAGCTAATAAGACCCTGGAATCTGAGATGACGATGAAAAGTAAGTTACTTGAGTGATAATAGGTCCCCCATGAATTGTTCGAACACTCCACCCAATACAAAAAGTCTAGATCGAATTCCTAGGATTGGAAATCTAATAAGAAAAACGGAAATGCTATTCTGCACTCCATTCACAACATTATTCACCACTCAAATCCAAGTGTCCCAATAATACTGGTCAAAGCTTTTAGTCATGCCCCACCTGAGATTTTTAACTCCCAAAATCAAGGGTATAGATGTGGGTGAGTGGTAACTAGTGGTGTGATAAGTGAGTAGATGATCGTTGTCGTAAGCGTCAAAAATAATTTCACTTTCTTACTCACTAGATATGAATGAAGTACAAAGTAAGGAAGAGTTCGTATCCACAGAGAGGCAATTGTTGTTATGCGATTTTCAGTTTCTAAGGTAACCAAGGGGGGAATGTTTGTTGTTTTAACGAAATACTAAAGTAAAAATAAAATAAAGCAAAGCGAATAATTGGAATAATCAATAAGGAGAAGATATTGGTCACGAGATAGTATCATTCACAAACATGTATTTTCATCAATGATTAGAATTGGTATTTTAATCTCTTATTTACTAAAAGTCCTAGGATACCTTGATTGCAAGTATATCCCGCTAATTCCCTGTTTTCATCACAACCACATTAAAAGATGCATATGTGAATTCTTCCTAGAAAGCAACCTAAAGTGTAAAAGCACAATTAGATTTAACTCCCTAAAAGAAATAAGTTCTATGGAATAAGACTAATCAATGCAAACGAATGTGTAAAAGCACTAATCGTTTTAACAAAAGTTATGATTCACTTATGACTAGTAGGATATATCACTACAAGCACTACCCACAATTATGCTACTTAGAATCAGGGATAAACAACTTTTTCGTATTGAAAACCCTAATATAGCTCTAGAGATGAATGTAAATCGGATTGATTAGGACTCAACCAAACAAACTATCAAATCATATAACACTATTAATTGTGAATCACAAACAATAAAGTATTGAGACAAAACTAATTCATTGAATCAAATAACATGTTGGAAATCAACTTTTATCCCATAACCAATAATATGTTTAGCTACTCATAGCTATGGAGTTCATCATAAAAATATTAATTGAAAAGAAGAAGATGAACAAAAGCAAACCCTAGAAGCGTAAACAAAACCGGCACTCCAAAGTTCCAAGAAAAATATATGTTTCTCCCCAAAGTTGTAGAAGTCTTTCCTTTAAATAGCTCTCTTGTTTACAAATTAGGTCTAATCTTCAAAGGTCCAAAATAAAGAAGTCCACCAAGCCCATGTGTGAGAAAAACCCATGTAAAAACTCTGCCCAAAACGGTCCTTTAAAACCGGTATTATGGTCGGAAAATAATCGGAAGACCAGGAAATGGAAATAGTTCAGGTGACCGGCAAAGTCCACCCGGTCACCGGTCAATGAGTCAACTCGAATCTCACTTCTCCATCTCTGGAATCCATAAGAACCCATGAATATCAAATCAAAACCCTAGTTTCCATTTCCATATTCGTGATTTCTTCATCTTCCTGCTCTTAGAAGTGATTATATCAAAAACCCCATCCCTGCTTAGCATCAGATCTCCCTTTTGCAACTGGAAATTGCTCAAAATCTCTCGAATTGATTCAGCAACTGAGATGTAGCTTCTTCTCTTTTCTCTCTAAATTCAGACTATCTTGAAAGCACAGCCGCACAAATTATTGAGAAGACATTTCTCTCAATTTTAGCTTTAGGTACTGATGAGAATTGCTACTAGCACTCGACACTCTGATAAGGGCTGCCTTTAACACTTCCAGCCAACTTCTTTAACTGTCAGTTATGAGGAACTGACGATTCACTATTCATCTCCCTCGTGCACAAACTAGACGGCTCCAACTATAACTCGCCTGTGAATTGACCTTATTTTCCCTTTTCGCTCCAAATGGACGTTTTCTCCTTCTTTTGCTCGTAATGACTCCATTGCACCTGATACACTCAAACTCACACATAAGATACATAATTTACATGAAAACTCGCAAAGAAAGCGTAAATACTAGATATAAAATTAGGTGTTTTACAACACCTATCAGTAGAATAGTAGTTCCGTAAGAAAAAAAAAACCTTTATTCTAGGATCTAGAGTCCATAGACTCCAGAAATTGCTATATAGCCAGCTGAATATCAGCGTTTTTTTACGTGGCAACTTATATGGCAGAAAGAGATTGTTTCCATCTATGCCACATCACTTAAACAAACGAAAACACTTCTAAGTTTTTTTCTCTTTCTTCTATTCCGCCATTAGTGTTTGCGGTGAAGATCGGTTGATCACCACATAGTCGACTATGATCTATCTCGATAAGACGATAACCTAGATTATTATCTTATTGAACAGTAATTGAATATTCTTCTTCCTAGAGATACAAATCAAGTTTAATATTATGAATAAGCAAACCTTTTTTGATATTTTGATTCATTCTTTTATTCCCCCAAAATATTTCATTTCCACTACTATTCATGGTTGTCCGCCATTGATGGCTGATTGGCTATAAAAATAAAAACCGAAGCAAAAAAAAAACTACTTTTTTTTTATGCAAAGAGATGAATTTTATTAAGAACCGGAATCTGTTACAAAAGCTATGTCAGCGCTTAAGGATTCGACAAGGAAACTTGGTGGATAGTGAATCCAGGTGCTACTAATTTGAAATTTTCTAGAATGTTTAGTGACTTATCTCTGGTTTATTTTTCTTCCTACTAATAAACTTTCAAGTCCAAATATGGGTGCTTGCTTAAGAAACCAATAATATCTAGGATGAGAGTCCAGTTCCCACCTAACTCTCTTTGTAGTCTCCATTTTGCTACCATCGATACGTTATGTGCATCAAGCTCAATGCAAACATGTTGAATGTTGAGTTCGTCTTCCTATCGGATAGCTTGCAGCAGTCCTTCCACCTATGCATGCTCCGAGTCTAGATGTCCACGATCATAGATGCAAAGACATCCCGTTCAAAGGTACCTGTAGAGTCACGAAGAATTAGTCCAATGCCAGTATGTGCAATAGAGTGAACTTTTTTAAAAGAAGCGTCACAACAGATTGAGTAAGAAGGTGCAGTAGGAGGTATCCAAGAGGAAGATATCATAGTAGTTGATAGGTGTAGAATACACCGTATTTAATATCTAGTATTTATGCTTTCTTTGCGAGTTTTCTTGTAAATTATGTATCTTATGTTTACTTTTGAGTTTATTAGGTGCAATGGAGTTATTTGGAGCAAAAAGAAGTGGAAATGGCTACAAAAGTGAAGTCACAAGTGAAGAAGGGACAAAGAACCAGTGGAACTCATTCAAATGGAGGATTTCTAGTCATCATTTTGCGGATGATGAGAAGACGGAGTCAACGGCGAAAGAACGAAGTCATTCTGAGTTCGTATGAAGAAGTTATGAGCAAAACAAGAACTTGGAAGACTAAGGGCAAAATGGTCATTTTGAAGGGAAGTGTTATTGCACCCCCTTTGTATGTTAAGGGGCAGTCATTCTGTTAAGGGGTGTACTTAGGTTGAAAGGTCTTGCTAAAGGCAAATCGACTCATTTCTTTGGGGAGGCCATAATACAAATAATATTAAAGGCGCCAAACTAATATACTGGGACTGTCATCATCTTCTCCGATTCCAAAACAGTCATGCACGTCTGTTGCGGTCGGATGGAGTTTAGATGATGATTGCGGTGATGCTCGAACCGACCCGCTTCCATTGATGGGGTAAATCTATGGAGTTTATCTTGCTTAGGTGATCGAGTCGGCTACAAACGAGGGAATGATCGCCGCCATTGATGATGAAGCTCGAGTCCGCAAAAGCTCGAGTTAATTTGTACATGGAATGATGGTGATGGAATGGGGTGGTTATGGTTCACGAGTACAACGGGGCATGGAGAAGTGTGTTGCAGTCCCAATAAGAAGCTATTGATGGCAATGAGTCAATGACAATGGAGTTATTTCGATGATACGAGAGATGGACGGAGCTCGAACCGCTAATTCTTTGTGATGAAACAAGAAGAAGTTCGGAGGAGTTAGTTGGTGGTTCATGGAAGTGATCTTTGTCGAGAAGCATGTGATAGAGAGAATCAAGACGAACTCGAGTTTGTGGTGACGATCAATGAACTCTGTCAATGGCGGTGATGACCGAACGATTATTTGAATCTGTTGATGGATCTTTTGCTATGCTCGGAGGTAGGACTTCGGGGACGTAGGTTGAAGTCGAGGAAAGAAGGAATGCGCCATTTTAATGGCGTATTTATGATGAACGGTGATAGCGGGGATACTAGTGATCGTTACTAAAGTGATAGAATTCGAGAAACCAAGACGGGTGACGGACATTTGTGAATGCCATGGTGTTGCTGGATATTTCAGTTGAGAAAGAAATGGAGTTGCTGCCATTAATGGAGATGATCAATGGCTGCTGGCAGTGGTAACGAGTTAAGGAGATAGATGGACGGAGGAAGTTGGTGATCGATGAAGACTGGTTGTACATGGAGGAGCTCGAGTCAACAGAGGAGAAGTGAGCAGAGAATGATACAAAGAGTTATGGACTGAGCTTGGCAATGGATGGAGTCAAGGTCCGTGCTTATATGGAAGAAACTCGTGGCGATGGTAATGGTAGAGATGCTCGGTTCGTGAAGGTTTTGCCATGGTAGAATGGAAGAAATGCTGGAAGTTAAGGCAGCGATGGTGGTATGAAAGTGATGGAGTCTTGCCAATGAAGATAGGGACTGTAGAGTTAGGCAAGGACAGGAAACTCGGAAAAATAAGAAAAAAGGAGATGATATGGACTGAGAGCTCGAGTCCGAGGTGCGATGAGGGAAGGTGCAGTTTGAAGAGATCGAAACTAGGACAGTGGCTGTGATGATGGCAGTGAGATGACGAGAATGAAGGTTGTTGTTGGCGATTGATTCCATTGATGACCGCAGTGATGTTGTTGGTAGGTCGGAGGTTAACAGGGAGCTGCATTAATGGAGAATGGAGATGGTTCAGAATGTTGGTTGCTGCCACGATGTTGTTAGCGTTGAATGCATGAAAGATGATGGTTGTCGTACTGATTGATAGAGACGACGAGGAGGAAGCTGTAGTTGCTGATGATCGAAGGATAAGGAGAGTTAGAGTCAGAGAAGAAATGGAACTTATGTTGGAAACTCGGGGAAAGGAGTTGGAGCATGAACGGAGTTTGAGAAGGAAGAAAAGAAGAAAGTGTTGTCGGTTCCATGGAACTAACAATGGATCGAAAGGCTAATGAAATGGGCTGGACTTTGGCATTTGACTCGAGCCCATTAGCATTTTGAGAACTCTCACTGGCTTGATTTCACCAGCGGTGACTTGTGTTAAGGAATTGTGGCGAGTTTTGGCAACTACTTTCAACCGGGGTTGGATGCACGGGACACAATTCCTAAGGAGGTGCTCTTTCCTATTTTTGCTAGGTTTCCTAGTTTCTTCAAGAGGAGGTTATAAAACTCTATATATAGGGAAGCTTAGATAGATTTTGGGGGATCTCTTTATCTTTTATCTTTAATCTCTTTTTCTATCTTTGCCTCTACTTTTATTTACTAGGGTTTAGAACCATGAAGTCTTTTCTCTTTCTTCTTGTTATGAACTCCATGAATATGAGCTAGAGTTTTCTTTTGGTTATGGATTAGTTGGATTTCCAAACATGAGTTTTTGTTAAATAAATTAGTTTTCTCTCATATTATCGTTTATGATTCACCATTAATATTGTCATATGATTGAACGTTTGTCTTGTCAAGTTGAAAATTGGTAGAACTCACATGCATGTCTTTTGCTAGATTAGGGTTATTATACGCAAAAGTGATAATTCCTGTTTTGAAGTAGCATAAATATGATTATAGTTTGTAGTGATATATTATTATGATCATATGTGAACCATAACCTTTGTTAAATCGGATTAGTGCTTTTACACGTTCGATTGCTTTGATTGGCCTGATTTCATAGAACCTAATGCATCTAGGGAATTAAACTTGATTAATGCTTTTACACGTTAGGTTGTTCTTTTAGATAGAATTCATATTCGCATCTTTTAGTGTGTTTGTTGATGACAAGAGGAGATTAGCGGGATATTCTTGCGATCAAGGTATTCTAGGGCCTTTGATAAAAGTTGAGATTAAAATATCAATTCTAGTTATTGTGTTGAAAACATGTTTGTGAATGAAAACGAAATCCATGACCAATACTTTCATCCTTGATTTGATTTGTTTACCTTTATTGTTTGCTTTTATTTAGTTTATTATATAAAAATCAAAACCCCGGTGTTATTGATAGGGAACAGAAACAATTTGACAACCAAGACCTCTGTGGGAACGATCCTTTCTTGCCCTTGCTTCATTATATATTTTGAGTAGTAAGAAAGTGTAATTTATTTTTGACGCCTACGACAGCGATCAGTAGTTCTACTGTAACTATTTTCTACAGCAGCTTGTTTTTTAATCATTCCTGCGCCTATTATGTTATTAAGATACTGGATGCTTCGTATAACCTCCACCAGATTGGGTTTTTTTTTCCATCAAAGACACTTCTGCATCGCTCTTTCCATATCTCCCAGCAGGCATTTGCCATCTTAACTATCCAGTCTCTATCCAGATTGAGAAAATCATTTGTGAACCAACTTTTGATCCACTGAGCCACAATTTGGTTCGCATCTGACATACTTCTTCTTGCTCCTGGGATGGAGGTCCATACAGCTCGAGCAAAAGCACAATTCTAGACGATATGTTTAGTTGTTTCTATGTGCTGATGGCATATACTGCAGAGTTCTCCTGTGTATTGTTTTACTCTCCCCATACGCTCACTTGATGGAATAATGTCTTGTACACACTTACAAATGAAAGTTTTAATTCTTGGTAAAGTATTGAGCTTCCACAGTTGCTTCCAAAAAGCTGTCATTTCTGCATCATAGGTATCTGCCGTATTTGATTTGATTTCAACTAATTTTCTGTATGCAGACTTAACCGTGAATTTTCCATTGCGAGTAAGGGTCCAAATCAACCTGTCTGAAGAATGCATAGGGATTCTCATACACAGAATTTTATGGACAACTTCGGGTGAGAAGATTTGCTGAAGAAGAAGCTATGACTTTCAAGTGTTTGTTTCTTTATCAATGAGGTCACTTGACTTTCCGTATTGAAGCGCCAAATAAAAATCTGCTATTGTAACTGGTGGTGCTTGTTCTCCTAGTATCCAGTTATCCTTCCATGTTACGATTCGTGTTCCATCCCCTAAAACCCAGAAACTATATTTGTGCACGAACTGAACTTCCCCTTGAATGCTCTGCCATGCCCATGTGGAGTTCTTTTTCTTCTTTGAATGTAGAAATGATGTATCTGGGAAATTTCTTGCCTTTAAAGCCTTTGCCCATAGTTGTTGAGATTTATGACATAGTCTCCACACTGATTTTGCCAATAAAGCTTTGTTGAAGCACTCCAAGTCATGAAAACCTAATCCTCCATTTTCTTTATGAGTATTTATCTTGTCCCATGAGATGAAGTAAACCCCTTTCCAATCTTGTTTTTTCCACCAAAATCGTCTTTGAACTCTATCCATTTCTCTTATCGTCTTCTTTTGAATTTTGAGAACTCCCATTTGGTGAGACGGCATGCCATTGGTACATGTTTCACCATTATTGATCTTCCTGATTGAGTGAGAAACTTACCATTCCACTTCAATAATCTTGTGTTCATGCCTTCAACTAGAGATGAGAAGGAATTTGTTTTTTTTCCTGTTTAGGAATAGAGGTATTCCCAAATATTTTTCATCAAGTGACATTTTCCTCATCTTCAATCTCCTTAGTAAAATCCTGCAAAATCTTGAGTGTAAATGCTTTGAGAAGAAAACCGCAGATTTTTGGAAATTAATTTGCTGACCAGAAATCAAACCAAAATCTTGTATTATTTTTAGGAGATTATCAGCATTGTGGAGATCACCCTTCACGAAGAGCAGGCAATCATCTGTAAAGAGTAAGTGTGAAACTGGTGGTGCATTCCTCGCAATCTTGATTCCTTGGATTTTCTTTTCAGCTTCAGCCTTTGCTAATTGTCTGGTGAACATTTCCATTGTTAGTAGAAATAGATAGGGTGAAAGAGGGTCACCCTGCCGTATCCCTCTACTTGGTTTGAAAGCCTTACATGGTGAGCCATTGAGCAAAACTTGGATCTCTGTTGTACTAACACACTCTTGTATAAGATTGCAGAAATGATCTGCAAAACCAAAGCCCCCCATAACTCTACCTAGAAAAGCCCATTCAACCCGATCAAAGGCCTTTGACATATCTAATTTTAGTGCCATATAACCTTTTTTTTTGTTTTTTTCCTCCTCATACAATGGATAAGTTCATGTGCAAGGGTAATGTTGTCACCAATCTTCCTCCAAGGCACATATGCAGCCTGCATAGGTGAAATCAGTTTCTCCATCATTGGTTTAAGCCTTAGTGCCATGATCTTTGTTATGAGCTTGTATGTTGTGTTGCATAATGCGATTGGTCTGTAATCTTCTGGTGCTTGTGGTAGTTGTACCTTTGGTATGAAGCAGAGATTGGTCTTGTTCATTTTCCTGAGCATTCTTTAATGTATGAAGAAACTTTGCACCATATGAATCACATATTCTTTAGTTGTACTCCATTGAGATTGAAAAAATCCCGGTGGAAAGCCGTCTGGTACCGGTGTTTTCCATGAGTGCATGCTTCTTAATGTTGTGTATATCTCCTCTTCCTAGTATGCGTATAAGGGAAATATTTTCTTCATCAGTGATACACTTTGGGAGTATGCTGAAGAGGTCTTCATTGTACTTAGGATTGGTTGTACTCATAATATTTGTGAAGTGATAAGTAAGGACTGTTTCTAAATGCTCTCTGCCAGAAACCCAACTTCCATTAGGTTTGATAAGTGACTCGATGTGATTCCTTGATCTTCTTATGTTTGTATGTTGGTGAAAGTATTTAGTATTCTGATCCACTTCATGGAACATTGTATCCCTTGATTTTTTCCTGTAGAATTCCTCTTCTCATGAATGTCATTCATTAATTTTATTCTCTATCCTTCTGATCTCAATAATTATATATTCATTGTTCGGCGACTGCTGCAAGAGGGTTAGTTCATTTTGAAGACAATTAAGTTTATCATGAATATTACCAAAAGATTCTCTATTCCATTTGGATAGGTCTCTCCTGGTGGTATCTAGTTTTTTATCCAAACGATAGGCAGCTGAACCTTGCACTGTAGATGACCAAGATGTTTGTATATGATTCTTACAAGATGATTCCCTAAGCCAGCATTCAAAGAACTTCCAGTTCCTACTTTTGACAATTTCATTTTGGTATAAGTCAAGGAATATTGGACAATGATCAGAACCTAAAATAGGTAGGTGTTTTAAAATAGTATCAGGGAAAGACAATAACCAGTCTGGATTCATGAGTGCTCTATCAAGTCTAGATTTTATTCTCCTTGTTCCATTTTTCCAGCTAGTCCAAGTGTAAGGACTACCATGAAATCCTAGATCAGATAAACCAGTTTCCTGAATAAGCTGAACAACTTTAGAAGTTCTTGAAGAGGATTCAGAACTATTAGCTCTCTCCTCAGCATGCATAGTTATATTTAGGTCTCCTAACAGGATCCAAGGTGCATCTATATTTTAAGTATCACAAACAGTTTTAATAAAGTTCCACTGAGATATTTTTTCCTGTGGATATGGAGAACCATAAACACAAGACAAAAGCCAAAATGGCTTAGCAGGATCAGTTCTAACTAGACAGTGGAACATATTTTTATCTTGGTTAACAATTTGGAGTTGGAAGCCATCTTTCCACAAGAGGCATATACCCCTATCCCTTCCTACTGAGGGTACATAGGAGATATTGGGAAATCCTAGAGGTCTAACATGCTGTAGAATCTTATCAGAATCGATTTTGGTTTCTTGTAGAAATATGATATCCGGATTAAGACGTTTGTTAATATCTAACAAATAATTTTTTGTGTCTTTGGCTGCATATCCATTGCAATTCCAGGATATTATCCGCGTATTATAAAAAAGAGACTCAAAGCTAAAAATCAAAGTAGGATAAATAAAAACAATAAAAAGAGTTACGTAGAAGGTTTCTTGATGGAAAAGATTTGGTTTTACCTGCATGGCCTGATCCTGATTGATATTTGTGGTTTCAGCAGTGGTATGTACTGAGTCATTAGTTTCTATCATCGAAATGTTGCGATTATCCATATCAGTAGCAGTGTTATTCTCCCTAGCATTTGGTGGTTGGATGAGTATATTGTAGGGGTCCATGAAAGGTGCACTGTTGAGCTCAGAATTTCGCATCCTCTTAGTTTGACGCAGTTCTTCATTAGTCTCTTCCGATCCTTCCTCAAAAAACGTCACATTTGCATCCATACTCCATCATTTCCTTCATAGACTTCAGCTTCATCCCTCAGATATTCTGCATATTCTTCTTATGTCAAGTTTGTCTCAGGTATAAGAGATGAGACCAATGCATGCATTTATTATCATCATGGTCAATAACGAAACATTTTGGACAAATCTTTTTTGGTTGCAACTCCCAATGATATCTGATCCAAACCTTTTTATGGTGGCAGTATTCCACCATCCACCTCTGTGCAAAGGTTCATTGAGTTTCATCTCTATTCTGGCCTTGACTGTGTTGCCATATCTGGGTCTACAGTTCGGAGGATGTGTAGATACCTTCTTACCCATAAATCCTATCGCCTCATCTACCACTGGACTGTTGAGGTGTTCTAGTTTCAAGTACTTAAATTGCACTGTGAAAACTTGATGGGTGAACTTGATGGCCTTGAAAACTACTTTAATCCTGTAACTAAAATACAAGCCCCAATGATGTCCAAATCCATTGTGAACAAGAGCATACAAAGGAAAAGCAGAGTATGAAGAATTTTAAACTATAACTGTTGGTATTCACCTTAATTATGACGTGTTTATAGGAACAGATTTCTCTCTCCACCAAATAAGAGCAATGGTGTATAATATTTACATCTAAAAGAGGTATTTAATAACATCAAATAATTTTTTTGTTTTGGTCAGTTGTATCCAACTGTTATTCTTAGCTGTTCACAAAATAAATAAAATAAAAACTGCAGAATCGTCTCTAAAAACCCAGACTCCAAACAAACTAATAACACTAATACACTAACCCCACACACATGCTAA
The DNA here is from genome assembly GCA_023531295.1 of Papaver armeniacum. Classification (NCBI taxonomy): domain Eukaryota; kingdom Viridiplantae; phylum Streptophyta; class Magnoliopsida; order Ranunculales; family Papaveraceae; genus Papaver; species Papaver armeniacum. The sequence goes on from JAJJWW010004641.1 coordinate 20,165, forward strand.
CTTACTCCACACCGTGCGCAACTCCCGTCTTTTTCAGTTTTTCTCCCTGAAGAAGCATCATTTTCCATAAATAAAAAAAAAGGACCCAGTGTGTTTGAACCTACGGCAAGGAGGGAGCTAATAAATCCAAGGTCCAATAAATGGTAAATAGGTCTAAGTATTTTGATTAATCTTCCCAAACGATATTACTAGAGTTAATCCGATAGGAACGTCGTCTCTAATGCTAATTGTGTGTTCCCAAGTATTTTGATTAATCTTCCCAAACGATATTACTAGAATAAATCACAATAATTTAACAAATCTATTTTCTAAATTCGAAGCTTTGGTTGCTACCGCATCACCATCATCAAGTTCACTGCTTGTTTTTAGCGTATTTTCTTTCATAAGTGCTTCTGGAGCCTACTTAGATAGTTCACTGTTGGGACAAGAAAGTGGATCGACAGACAACAAGTGCATCTTCTTATCCTCTCACCCCGGTGTGAGTCCGGTCGCGGGCCACTGTCTAAAATACATCGTTTGATTTGAATCGTTGACCTTGATAACAAGTCACAAGTTTGATCCGTCTCGATTCTCTGATTCTCATTTTCATTTCTATGGCACAGCTTCTACGTCGTAACTGAGATATGCCACGAGGTTATAGCCCATTTCTTCCCCATTACAAATCGGCAAGACGTTTCGATTCAGCTTCATCTTTTGTAATAGCTATGATAAAAGGGAATTTGCCTTTTCTTGTTTTCCTTTTCATGTGCCATGGAATGGTCAATCATCAAAATATGAAATCATGTAATTAACTTCAATGAGGCCTCCCAAAACAAAGAGTAACGGGCCATTACTTTAGTGGAAAGTGTGGCCAAGAAGAGAACAAAAACAATACTAAAGACAACGAAATGATTTGGGAGGTGGACCCACCGTCTCGGTCGAAAAGGAAATAAGTCACATCTAGTATTGGTTTTTTTAACAAAAATCTCAGCGGACCGAGATAAAAACCACTGGGAAAAAAAACGCCCTCACAGTCCACCCCTGCACAAAAAGTCTCGGCAGACCGAGATAAAAATCACTGGGAAAAAAAACGCCCTCACAGTCTACCCCTGCACAAAAAGTCTCGGCAGACCGAGATAAAAACCACTGGGAACAAAAACGCCCTCACAGTCCACCCCTGCATGTTTCCCGAGGATCGGGGCCCACGAAAAAAAGAATGAGAAGCGATTTTTACCTAGTCTGTTTTCTCGTCCGTAGAGAACTACCGTTTTTTTCAATGGGAATGTGAGATTTGGTAATTATGAAAGAGAAAAAACAGTTTTTTTTAATGGGAATGTGTTGTTGGTACTATAAATCGTATAGATCCTAGTTAGCAATTCGGGGTACGGGTAGTAGTTCGGGACAGCATACGTGCGGGAACTATACGGATTCAGATAGGTCGGATACGGTCAAGAATCCGGTCAACGGATCGTTGTTCGGACAGTAGTTCGGAACGGCATACGTACATGCATATTCGTTTCATAAATGTGAGTTCGACACTTATTTCGGCTTACATATATGATAAATTGATAAGTATTATGACCTTATTACGAGACTAATTTTATTTGTATATGATTTAAAGATGGAAAAAAATATTTTAGCGTGAGTATCTAATAAGAAGTAAACAATTTAATCGCATAAATGTATTACAAAGCGAGTTTATAGACTTTTAAACAAAAATCAACACATAAAACACTGGTTAAACAACTACCAATAGAAAATTTTAACTGAATAATTGTATTTAAATATAAAGTACATACAAAATCAAAGAATAACCAATCAACATAACTGCAGTCGAGAGTTACCTACGGGATAGCGAGGTTGGCGTTCGAATCTAGTTCGGAAGTATCATTCGGATTCGGTCGGTTCGGATACGTTCGCGAATCATTCAGTGAGGTCCATATAATCCTAAGCAGGTTCGGAGTTCAAATAGTTTGGAAGTATCATTCGGATTCGGTCAGTTCGGATACGTTCGCGAATCATTCGAGAATGATTCGGAGAATTACTAACTAGGGTATAGATGGTGGAAGTTGTTTTTAGTAACAACTAACAACCATACATGTCCGGTCAATTCCAAATGAAAATGTCTGAAATTTCTAGGGGTTAGTGGGTAACCTTGTCCTTTTCTCCTGGCTTCGGCTATGGATCTTAATGGGTAATGCTTGAAAAAGGAAGGCTTATCGATCATGATCGATTTTACGTGTCTTGGCATAAATTTCAATGTTTCGGTTTTGGATTAACTGGGGCAATGCTTTGGATTTATTTTATTTTTTTTGGACCCGGAAGTAAGTTTTAGACTTTCGGATCAGGTGTTGGGTAATTTCCGTAAGTTTGCAAGTTTTTTCTAAACTTCGAGGCTAAAGAGATCTTTCGCATATGAGTTTTTTTTAAAAAAAATTAAAAATCCTTTGTGATTTGGAAACATTTCGTCTTTGGGAACGTGGTTGGTTTCTTTATCAGCTTCCTCTGGCCTTTGTATAAGTCCGTGAATGAAAGTTAGTTTTTCAAAAATTGGGATCCAATCCTATCTTTTGGTATAGGTGCCTGTTTCGAGTTTTTTCCTCCAGTCGTTTAATTTCTGTTTAGATTTTGCTGTCTCCACCGATTTTCTCCTTCTATCATTTCAGGATCGCTGTGGGGTTTCACTAATCTTTTTTCTTTTTCTTAATTTTGATACAACAAGCTGGATTAAGGAGACCCAAACCAAAAAAGAAAAACAAAGAGACCAGAAAACAAACAACCCTAGTGTCTAATAAAAACTTTCCCTGCTTTATCAGCAGCAAGGATTTCTTTGAAGTCCAAAGTGAACTCAGCTGCAGAAATCTTCACATAATTTGAATTGGGATATAACCCAGCAAGGTAATGAGCAGCCTTGTTACTTTCCTTATAACAGTGACTTATCTTGACAGATGAAAATTTACCAAGAAGCACCTTGACTCTTCTCCATATTTGAATAGTGTCCCAGGGTGGCTTGGGATCAGGATTTTTCAGAAGCAGACAAGTAGACATTGAGTCTATGCAAAGGTGAATACATTGAGCTTCAACCTCAAGAGCAATATTTAAACCAAGCTCAACCCCTTGCATCTCATGAGCACTGACTGAAATAGGATGACTACCACCTGTAGCAGCAATCAACTGATCTCCTAAAGAGTCTCTAATAATGGCTCCAAACCCAACAACATTGTCAGACATTGAACCATCAATTTTAATCATGACATCATAACCAGTTGGAGCAAGCCAGGCAAATAAAATTGGTTATTTAATAATGAAAGCATAGTTAACTCTCCACCTATCCATGAACGGTCTGTTAGCAAGAGAATCTTCATCTTTCAGCTTATGAGCACTCAATTTAAGCGAAACCTCTTGAATAATAAGAAAACTCACATAATCAATGGAATTATACTTAGCTTCAAAAATCCTGGAATTCCTTTCTCTCCAAATATTGTAAATGAAAGTCATTTGAAAATGGTCTATTGATCAAGGCAACACAAGATTTCCCATAAAGTGAGAAACACACCATTGGATTTCCTCTTGCCGTGTACTACGGATGTCTCTAATGTAGCCAATTTTAAGGATTAATCCTCTCCAGTCCTGACCAGCAAATTCACAACCATGAAATAAGTGATTTTCATTTTCTTCAGCTGCACCACATAACAAGCAAGAAGAAGCAGTTATGACCTTCCATTGAAGCAGCTTATCTCTAGTCTTCAACCCACCATGAAGAGTGACCCAAGCAATAAAAGAGTGTCTTGGTATATGACAACTGAACCAAACAAGAGAACTCCAAACAACAGGATCACTATGAGGAAATAAAGCTTTATAAGTCTCTTTAACAGAGAATTCACCATTCATGCTAACTGTCCATATCACCTTATCTTCCTCCAAATGACAAAATTAAGCTTCTGTAATCTAATTAAAAACTGAATTTATACCAGGATCAGAGGTGGAAGGAAAGCTCCATTCATCCATATTGATGAAGTTAGATACTCTACAATCAGCATAAGGAAAAAACTCTTGAAGAATAGCTGGATCAATCCTATCAGAAAGTCTGCCTGAGAGTGTCACTTATCATGGAGAAATCTAGTAACAGTTCCATCGCCTAAAATGGTAAAGATCATGTCTTTTGAAAGTAGACTCTGATCCAGGACTCTCCTCCAACACCAGGAAGCATCTTGAGGGATAGCCAAGGACCAAATGTCTTTCTCTTTTATAAGATTCTTCGTGACCCAGTCAGTCCAGATAGATTCTTTATCACAAAGTAGATCTCATAGATGTTTTAAGTTAGAAGAGACATTATTGATCTCAACATCTCTCACACCCAAACCTCCCTCAGTATAAGGCAAACAAATAGTAATCCAGCTGATAGGACAATGTTTTCTCCCTAGTTCACAACCATCCCAAAGAAATATCTTAAAGGTTCTAGTAATTTATTTTATCACTCTTTTGGGAAGGATAAAACAAGAAAGCCAGTAAAAGACCATGCCAGAAAGCACACATATTTTATCAAAATCAATCTACCAGCAAAAGCTATATATTTAGACTTGCAAGATCGAACTCTAGCTTTAATATGAGCATTCAAAACCTGACAATCAAAATAAGAAAGTCTAGTAGAGAGCAAAGGAAGACCCAAATACCTCACTGGAAGTTTTTCTTCTTTACAGTCCATGATAGAAAGAATATCCGGCAATATCCCATCACCAACAACAGAAGCAAATAAGGAAGTCTTTTGTTGATTCATTTGAAGTCCAGAGCAGTCACCAAACTCCACAATGCCTTTCTTAAGACTAGCAATTGCTTGACTAGTATCTTTAAAGAAAACTAGTACATCATCTGCAAAGCAAAGATGAGTAAGTCTAGTTAACTTGGACCTTGGATGAAGACCATAGACACCATCATCAACCTGTTTTTGGAGAATAAGGCTAAGGAGTTCCATCACCATAACAAACAAGTAGGGGGCAAGGGACAACCTTGTCTCAAGCCCCTATAAGCACCAAAATATCCATAAGGTGAGCCATTGATAAGGATATAAAATTTAGGAGAAGTAATACATAGCTCAACCCAGCCAATAAAAATGTCAGGGAAACCCATTTTTATCATAGTTGTACTAACAGCCTTACAACTCACAGTATCATACGCTTTCCTTAAATCAATTTTCATGGTACACCTTGGGCTTCCAGTAGATCTGTGATAATTTCTGATAATCTCATGTGCCACCATTATATTGTCTTGAATGGACCTCTCTGCAATGAAGGCAGATTGACCAGGATGGATCAACTGCTTCAATAACAGCTTCATTCTAAGAGATAAGATCTTTGTGATACATTTGTAAACCACTCCACAATAAGCAATGGGTCTAAAATCCACAATCCCAAAAGGGTTTTCTTTTTTAGCTACTAAGGTTAAAAATGTATTATTCACTTCCTTAAGGAGTCTTGAACTTTTGAAAACATTCTGGATTGCAACAACAAAGTCATCCCCTATTATATTCCAACAAACTTTAAAAAAGTAGCTTGAAAATCTATCTGGACCAGGAGCTTTGCCAGAGCCTATAGAGGAGAGAGCAGCAACTACTTCATCTCTTGAAAGAGGTTTGATGAGATCAATTTTAGGTTCTTCATTAATAAATTTATCAAAATGGAGCTCCTTTATGATCTCAGAATTAGTAACCACAAAACCTTGCTCATCATAAAGCTCAGAGAAGAAAAAATAATTCCTGAGTTATCTCCTTATCATCCACCAAAACATTACCATCTCTAGAAGTGAGACTGAGAATATTATTCCTGGATCTTCTTTCTTTTAAAGAATTATGAAAGAAATGAGTGTTTGAGTCTCCCAAATCAAGCCACTGAACTCTAGATCTCTGTTTTTTATAGACTCTTCATATCTTGCAACCTTAGCATAATGTTGCACCACTTCTTTCTCATTCCTATCCAGAGTAGGACAAAGGGGAGAAGCTTGCACTTGTTGCTGAATAGAAATCATCTCATTCTTGGCCTCCACAACATGCTCAGAGAGGTTCTTAAATCTCGACCTCTTCCACTCAATGATGGCAACCTTAACCAATCTGAGTTTAGTCATAAAAACAAACATGGAATTACCCCTAACTTTGCTAATCCACACCTTCCTAACCAAATCAAAGAAATCATGCTCTTCAGTAATAAAATTAAAGAATCCAAAAGGAGGAGGACCATGCTTTCTTTTCTCAAAAATAGAAGAAACTCCATGGGAATGATCAGAGATACCAGGAGGAAGAAAATCTACCATTGAATCCACAAATTGATCAATCCACTCCATATTGACCATAACTATGTCAATCTTAGAACCAATCCTAGTATCACCTTGTTTATTAAACCAAGTAAAGAAACAACCAGAATAGGATAAATCCATGAGATGAACATCTTGAACATAATTACTTAAATCCTGGTAATGAAAAGGCCTAATCTCAGCACCACCAGTTTTTCAGTGGGGGACATAATAGAGTTAAAATCCCCTAACACAATCCAAGGCCTCGAATTGAATTGACTGAAATTGCAAATATCCTCCCACAAAGATCTTCTAGTAATAATATTATTCTCACCATAAACAAAGGTAGCCATAAAAGAAAATCCTTGAATAATGTCAACTAAAACAAAAATACATTGGGCAGTAGAATGAAGAACACTAAGTTTAACAATACTAGGATCCCATCCAATCCAAATCCTACCAGAATCATCATTATTATAATTATCTAAAAATTGTCAAGAAGGCATTATTCTTTGTCTTATTCGACTAGCAAAATTCTCTTGCACATGGGTTTCAACAACACCAATTATTGATAAGTTATTCAATCTAATTAAAGAAGCTACTTCTACTTGCTTTAGAGGTTCATTAAGCGCTCTAAATTCTAATGTTCCAGGCTGCTATTTTAAACATTATGAATATGGGTAAGATATGGTTTCTTACCTCTAGTAGATCTCTTATGATCTGAACTCTTTGAATCCAATGCTTGCTTTGAATAACCAACATCAGTAGGTTTAGTAATAAAATGAGATTTGATGCCTCCTCCATCATTAACACAAAGTGAAGAAGAATTATCAGTAATCTTATCTTCACCACCTGAAGTTTTCTTAGGCCGAGTAGGAATAATATTAAGGTCTTGTTCACTTAACACCTCAAATCTATTGATAGTCTCAGTAATTCCATTACTTATAGTCTTCAATAAATCATGAGCAACTGTATTCTTCTCAGTCATAGGAATAGGATGTTCAATATCAACCATCTGACAATCCAAACCAGAAGAACCCACACCAGATGAATCCCCACCAGAAGAAACAGTAGTAATTGGAATATCGAACCAGGTACCCCTCATTTTCTATATTATTTCTATTTCTTTTAGAACCTTTAACAACCCAACCTTCATTATCAGGTACATTCTTCTTCTTAGGTAAGGGTACCTGTTGAACTTGATTAACCACTTTCTTACAGGCAATAAAAGATGATTAAAAGTCTTGCAATATGTACACATGGATGGCTTCCATGGATACTCAACAGCCACCTCAAAGGAAAAATCTCCATCCAAATACACAGGATTAGAGCTAGGAAAATCACAAGAAGTATCAATTTCAACACAGACACGAGCATAGCTCATTCTAGTTCTATACAATGTCTGTTTATCAAGCATAATAGGAACACCCAAACAACTAGAAATACTACTCAAACCCTTTTGATTCCACATATATAGAGGTACATTTCTAATGTTTATCCAGATAGGAAGTGTACTTAATTCCTCTAAATCTTTCTCAAGATTTCTACTCCAGGGTCTTATAACAAATAATTTACTGGAAATATGAAATGAACCCCTTTCTAAGACATCAATCATATCCTCTTCAGAAGCAAAATCAAATACAAAAATGGAATCACCGTGAATAGTCATATTAAGGTTTTCATTCCCTAGTAACAACATATTTCACCGCTAAGAACGATGACCCTTTACCCACAAAAGCAACCACAACCAGATCTTGACATTTATTAATGTTATCAGAGAAATCTGCTAAGGAATGAGAAACAACTTTCTTAGACTGGGTCTTATGGAGATGCCCAAGGTCTTCCCAAGAAAAAAAACTGTGGTCTAAAGGCCCTCTTCCCGCTAGCCTTCCCTAGTGTGCGGGAATCCCAGCGGGAAGACTCCGAAGATGGGCAATGGTTAGTCGTTCTCAAAAAGAGAAAAACGGACAACCATCAACTGTTTTACATCAAAAAAACCGGCTAACGGTTTTCCGTTCACTTAGAATGGTTACTCATTACCCGTTGTGTTCCCAAACTTGTCGATCTGGGTGAAATTTGGATATGTAAAACAGCTGAAAGAAAAGCTCGCATCTCATCCAATTCATGCACAGCATAACTGGGATTTGATGTTTTATGGCGATCAGTGAATCAGGTTGGCATAGTGGGTTTAAATTGAATATCTCAATTGCGAAACAAATGCAACAACAATGGCGACAAATATACGGGGTTTGTATGCGATCTGAAATTGGGTTGCTGGTGATTTGAATTCGTGATTTAGGTGGTGCATCTGCGTTGCGAAGTCTTGGCGGTTTGATTCTCATTGAAGTGGAGACTAGGTGTTGACTGAATGGTCTGATTAATTGGTAGCTGTATATGAAGTTTTAGTTATTAAGGAAGAATGGGTTTTCAATTTTGGCAGTCCATGGTGCTTGGATGGTCAGGGGGATATAATTGGTTTGGATCTGTGTTCGGTTGTTGACATTAGAGATGGTGTTGTGATGGAATCTGTTTGGATAATTGATTTGCTTGCTTTGTTCGATTGTTGACATTAGAGATTAGAGATGTTGCTGTGTTCGATTGTTGACATTAGAGATGTTTTTGTGTTCGATTATTGACATTAGAGATGGTGTTGTGCAGTGATTTGAATCTATTTTGGGATAATTGATTTGCTTGCAATCAGTGGAGTTGAGACTCAGATAGATAAAGATGGTGCTGTGATGGAATTCAGATGCATATGTTCTGAAGGGAACGGTTAATGAGTCACTGTTTATTCAAAATCGGGCAATTACTATCCGTTTTGAAGGGAACAATTGATGACTTATCATTTTTTTTTTGCTTAGAACGGCTAACCAGTAGTCTTACCTTGATTTCTAAGGGAATTACCGCTAGGTCTAGGCTCTTCGCAGGCTGATGTGTAAAGGCATTTGAGAAGAGCTTTGGCATTTCCATAAGACCCGGTCTTACCATTCACTATAGTAGGATTCCTAAAATTCATCTCAGCCTCTTTTGGTTGAGACTTCGTCTCAGAGAAAAAATCCGACCACGTAATTGAACCAAACTTTGGTGTATCTTTAGAGAAAGACGGAGTAGGAACAGTCTTCGGTGTACCAGAGACACCACTATCAACACCGGACGAAGCGAACTATTGAGATCTCCTTTAGGGTAACCATGTGCATCACCGGAGCCGTTCATCAGAGGTGGAAAGCCACCCAACGTCGTCGACATACCGCCGTCAGAGGCGGAGAGAGGAGGAAACAACCACAAAACACCTAAACCTAAAAATCGCCTTCAAATCGCACCACCTCAGAGTTTCTCTCTCCTCACGTGACTCTGGCTAACTTCTTCAGGAGTAGTGGGTTTCACTAATCTTGCTTTTGTCTTTTAAGATACTAGTTTTCAGTTCTGATTATTATAAGTATTAGGCTCTTTTTTCATCTTGATTTAATAACCGATCCTTTCTGTTTGTTTTCACTAAATAGAGGATCCCTTTATGGTGTTTTCTTTCAGTAATAATTTAAAAAATAAATAAATAAGGATTTTTGTGGTTTCAATTATTCGAACATTTTGCCGTAACCTTTTCCCCCTGAGAATACTGGTTCTATTTGCTCTATTCCGGCTAAAAAATATCGATCTTTTCCATATCTGCTACTCTTACTGAAAATAGCTAAGGGAATCCAGGTACAAAATTTCTGAAATTTTCTCTCTTATTACGCTCGTCCTAAATTTTTTTTTTTTCAATTCTCTGATGCTAATATTTCCCTCTTGTGTTCTAAAATCTACTCCATTGATAGCTTATTGCCTGGTATTACTTTTAATTACTTGTCGTTACTTCTCATTAACCTGCATTTTAATCAAATTGGTGTGTGAATATCTAGCAAGAAGAAATATTGAGCAAGGCATTAGCCAAGCTAAGATTCCTAAAAACCTGAGTATAGATAGACTTATAAAAACCTTGAGTTATAAACTTATAATGAACACTTTACTGAATTTAGAAAAACATGATATTTTATTTTTATCTGAGACCAAATCTCAAATTAGTAAAAAAAAATCTAAACTATTTTCCTAATACCCACATTGTAGACCCAGACGACATAGCTGGGGGACTGGCAATTGGTTGGGTTGACATATTCCATTTTGAAATAGTTCAGTGGAATTTGAATATGATAAATGTCATAGTAAAAAATAACATCCATTCAAAGGAATGGCTTCTTACATGTTTTTATGGTTCACCAAAACACGATTTGAAACTTGAAGTAATGGGATATCTGGAAAACATTGCGCAGAGAGTAAATTTAAACTCAATACGCTGGTTAGTAATAGGGGACCTTAACATAATCTTTAGTAGTGAGGAAAAGGTATGTGGCATACCTTTCGACAGAAAGAAAATTGAACCTGTAATGAACCTAATCCAGAGAACAGGTTTGGAAGATTTAGGGTTCAAAGGAAATATCTTCACTTGGAGTAACAAAAGAAAGGGTCTGGCAAATATTAAGCAAAGGCTAGACAGAGCCTTGGCCAATGCTCATTGGAGTTTAGAATTCCAAGAAGCATCCCTGAAGAATCTGGTGGCAGTTGGCTCAGATCATGGGCCGATTTGTCTTTCACTAAAACTTTCTTATTTTCATCTATTTTCTACTTTCAAGTTTTATGATACCTGGCTCAAAGAGCCTACTTGCATTGAGGTCATAAAAAAGTCTTGGATAGTAAATTCAGGAAACCTTGTCTTAGATCTAATTGAAAATATATCTATCTACTTTAGGTGATAATCTCAATACTTGGAAAAGAGATGTTTTTGGTAAACCTCATAAAAAAAAAAAATTAAAATTTTCTTAAAAAGCATAAAAAGGTTGGCATCAAAACAAGCTAATGACACTAATACTAGCCTCATTAACAAACAATTACTGGAACTAGAAACATTGTATGATACACAAGAGGAAATTGCTAAACAACAATCAAGAAATAACATTATAGCTTTTGGGGAAAGAAACACAACCTTCTTTCATGTCACTATTCTAAAAAGAAGAAAAAGAAATAACATAGACTGTCTGCATGATAAAAATGATAATGTAGTGTCCTCTATACCTGAAATTGAGGAAGTTTTGACTTCTTACTTTTTTGACTTGCTTTCTGAAAACTCCCCTAGCACTGATGAAATTTTTTCCTCGTATCTCTCCATGTATCTTCCTAGAGGAAAATTGTGCTTTAATAACAGTTTCATCTCCAGAAGAAATATGGGAGGTGGTTAAAACCAAATAAGGCGCCGGGGCCAGATGGCTTTCCGGTGAGTTTCTTTAAACATGATTGGGACATAGTAGGATCACAATTAGTTGTTGTGATACAGGAGTTTTTTAAAAATAAACAGCTGAATGTGGAGCTTAACAAAACTTTCTTATTTTTAATTCTTAAGACAAAAATCCAAAATCGCCTGCTGATTTTAGACCAATTGGTTTGTGCAATACTCCATACAAAATCATAGCTAAACTTATGGCTAATATATTTAAAAAGTCTTTGAAAAAATAATTTCTCCTTTACAGTCTGCTTTTCTTTCCTCTAGGCAAATTTCAGATAACATAATTGTTGTTCATGATATGGTGCACTCAATGAAAAAAAGAAAAAAGAAAACATGTAATATTGGCCTAAAAATAGACATGTCAAACGCGTTTGACAGGGTAGATTGGAACTTTCTGATAAAAACTCTAAAAGCTTTTGGTTTTTCTGAACATTGGTGTACATTAATTTATCAATGTTTGTCCACTTCTTCCATTGTTGTTTTACTTAATAGTAAAACCTGCACTGAGTTCAAACCAACCATGGGAATTAGGCAAGGAGATCATCTTTCTCCATACCTATTCATCATGTGTATGAAAGTGTTTTCTCATTTGCTGAGTCACTTAGAAACTACAAAAAAAGTTCAGGGGATTAAACTAACTCCTAAATCTACTCCAATCTCGCACCTTTTTTTCGCAGATGATATTATGTTGTTCACCAAGGCAGATTTAAGAGGTTGTAAAAACTTACTAGATTCCATACAATTGTTTAGTGCTGCCTTAGGGAAAGTAATAAATTTCACTAAATCTGGTATTTTTTTTCAGTAAAAAAGAACGCAATAAACACCAAGGCATAATCTGCAGACTAATGAAAATCAAAAAAATAAACATAAAAGACACACACACTTAGGGGTACCTCTGTTTATAGATAAATCAAAACTAAAAGCTTTCGACAACATAATTGAAAAAATGGAACAAAAAATAAAAGTTGGCTAGGAAAGGTCTTGTCACAGCCAAGTAAAATAGTGTTAAACAAAGTTGTTTTATCTAGCATGCCTATTTTCAGTATGGGCTGCTTTGTTCTTCCAAAGAAAATAAACAAAAGAATCAATAACATTCAAAGAGACTTTTGGTGGGGGAAACACACAAATTCTGAAGGTATTTACATAAAATCCTTTGATTTCCTATGTAAACCAATAGAACAAGGAGCCTTAGGCTTTAAGGAGGCAAACAAAGTGAACCAAGCCATGATCAGTAGAATAGCTTGGAGGCTAGTCAGAAGCCGTGATGACCTGTAGGCACAGATCTTAAAAGGTAAATACTTTAAGAAAATAGGAGCTTTACATTCCAAGAAGAAATCACAAGCTTTGGGTTTGAAAATGCATCTTGCAAGGAATAGAACATATCAAAAAGTATAGCATATGGGCAGTGGGTGATGGAAAATCCATAAACATATGGGATGATAAATGTCTACCAGCTAGAGAAGAGACCTTGGCAGAGTCTGTTCTTTTAGGAAACACAACAATAACACTTGTGTCTGAGTTAATCGACTCTGACACCAAAAAATGGAAAATTGATTTGATACAATCATTATTTGATAGTTCAATAATGCAAGAGATCACCAATATTAGACTTTATACCAATGACCAAGGAAGTCTAAAAAGAGATAAACTAAGATTGACATTAACAAACAACGGTGAATTCACCGTTAAATCTTTATATGCAAAGTTACTGAATGCATCTAACACCATCCCTGACAAAACAAAGAAGTTTTGGAAAGGATTATGGAACATGGATACTTCGCGAGAGAATCAAGCGTTTATTTGGAAATGCCTGCAAGATGCATTACCTACGAAACAGAAGTTGAAATAAATGGACAACAAATGCATTTTCTGTAAGACTGCTGTGGAATCTACTTTTCATCTGTTCTTTGACTGTGACTATGCTAAAGCTGTGTGGAATGTACAACCAATGGCATTTCATGGAGTACCTCACAACTCAGCTTATGTTAATACTTCTTTATTGCATAAATAAAATGAAAGGTTAGTAGGATATTTGAATTCCATCTCAATGGCACTAGATGCAACCTAGTGCTGGTTTATTTGGAAAGAAAGGTGTCTCGGGATATTTGAAGATAAATCTAGAACACCAATTCAGTTATCATTAGATATATCAAGACACTATGAATACTGGCATCCAATGACTTTGAATTGTTTGAGTCAAACACAAGACATAACTATCAAACAAATACCACATTGGACCTTCCCAATACAAATACTTTCAAACTAAATTGTGATGCTTCTTGGTTATCTGAGAAAACTAATACAGGATTTGGTTTTGTTCTTCGTAATTGGACAGGAACCTTCAAAGGAGCAAAATCAGGCATCTTCAGAACTTCCACCGCTGAAGAAGCAGAAACTCTAGTTCTCCTTCAAGCAGTTAAATGTGACAAGCTACATAACATACAACATCTGGTCATAGAAGGAGATAACATGGCAACAATTAGGTATTTACGGGGAAAGGAATCAACTATCCAAAGGAAAAGCATTGTAATTCTAAAATAAGTTAATAAGCTAGTAGAACAATGGTCTCTTTTTCGGGTTCCTAGTACGTAGACAGACGAGCAAACAAAGTGACAGACCAGTTGGCAAAGAAATGAAGAAAAAGTACCACTGCAATTTCTTGGTTAGACTTAGCTCCCTTATTTTTAATTCCAAAAATTGTTTTTGACATTGCCAAAACTTATGAATCTTGTAATATAAGTACAAACCTTGTATCAGATCAAGAGGAGGCTAATCTTACAAATTCGGTCATCACCAGGACAACTCTATCTGAGCTCGCTCCTAATGAGACTGAATCAAATGCTTTGCCAACTCTGTTTCCAGTAATATATTTCTATTTTCAAAAAAAAAAAAAGAGGATAACAGACGAGGGTAGACTCGGTAGAGGATAACAATTCAAGATTCTGGTCAAAGCCAAAGAATGACGAAGATGATAGACCTCCATTTGCTTTGCAATGAAGTTAAAACGTGAGCAATATTGTGTACATGAAACGAATAATAATATGGAGAACGATGTTGGAAAAATAGCCTAGCATTTTTAGGGGCGACCCCAAAAGAATTAGGGGCGACACAAAAAGACAAAATAGGTTGAAAATACCTATATGCCCCTTCATAATCGGTAGTTTAGTTTTTTTTATCTACCGATTGTAAAATCTCATTTTTGGGGCTACTCTATATTCGGTAGTTATATGAACTATTTTGACTACCGAATATGGTTGGATATTTGCAAAGAGAGCCAGGATAATCGGAAGTCAGGATAACTTCATTTACTACCTATTATAGGCTCAACCAAAATTCAAAAAAAAAAGGATTTTTGCAAAATCTCATTTTGGGGCTACTCTACATTCGGTAGTTATATGAACTATTTTGACTACCGATTATGGTTGGATATTTGCAAAGAGAGCCACTGTATAATCGGAAGTCATGATAACTCTTTATTTCTTACCGATTATAGGCTCAACCAAAATTCAAAAAAAAAAAAGATTTTTGCAAAATCTCATTTTGGGGCTACTCTATATTCGGGAGTTAAACAACCTAAATTCCCTACCGATTATGGTAGCATTTTTGTCAAAGGTCTACTTTAATAGGGAGTCAAGATAACTTTAATTACTACCGATTATAGGATAGTCAAAATTCAAAAGATAAAGGATTTTATTTTGGGGATACTTTATATTCGGAAGTTATACAAACTAAGTTTACTCCCGATATTTGATTAACTACCGATTGTATAGTTATCTACCGATTGTAAAGGGTAGTTTGGCCATTAAAAAAAATGCCCCGAAAGTTATCTACCGGTTATGGATTAACCTCCCGATTATGATATTTTTTGTCGTTTTTTGTCGCCCTTAATTCTTTTGGGGTCGCCCCTAAAGACCCCAGGAAAAATAGATCTATTTAGGTGAGAGAAATGTGGGAGTTTTACACGTAGAGTTAAAAATCAACACGACAGAAAATAAATCTTGAATTTCATTGCAGTTGCCTCGTTTTGGCAGCAATTGCCATTGAATGCTAAGGCCAGTTCCTATGGAGGGTGGTATAAATGTTGTTTTTCCATGCCACGTGGCATGACAAACTAGTTTCCCCACTGTGGTAAAACTGGCAAATTCTAATAAACTAGTATATTTTATTATGTTTTGTGGGACCCTTATAAATAAAAATTCTATTTGTGTAGGTTTGTTGGGGTCTTTATTAAATTTTTTGGATTATATAATATTTTGTGGGACCTTTTTATAATAAAATTTGTTATAATAACTAAAAAATAGGAGAGAAGGAAAAAATAAAACACTAAAATATTAGTGAGCGATGAATACTAAATTGCCAGCGATGCTTACTTGACCGCCCGGTCCAGTCTTGTTCGCCCGGTATATATTCGACCTGGCATGGTTAAGTCACTCAGTCAAATCTTGACCTGCCCAATAGATATGCTTGCTTGACCGTCCGGTCAAATTTATCACTTAGCCAAGCCAGTTTACCAGTTATCCAGCTCCATAATAGATGTAAAAATGGCAAACTTTATACAGTTGAAACTCTATAAATTAATGCTGCCGGGACCATCAAAATTTATTAATTAAGCGAGATATTAATTAATCGATAAATTAATACTTATTAATTTATAGATAAATTTCTAGTTTCTATACAAACAAGATACCATATCATATCTTTTATATTTCCTATATAAATACAATATCAATATCAAATCATATTTTTTTTTATAAACACAATATCAAATCATATTTTCTAAATAAATTTTTATCAAAAAAAAACAAAATTCATATAGAAATACAATATGAAATCAAACTACTGAAATCATATAGAAATACAATATGAAAGAGTCCAATGACAATCACTCGCCTGTCTCAGATAGTTTGAATCCAATGTGTGTAGCGATTTCCAATGGAGCGTTCTACACTGGGTGTAACTGTTCAGCGCTAATCCATATTATAACTTCTCTATACGAGTTTCGAGCTCATAGAGTCTTTGACAAGTTGTGATCTTATTCGAATAGTCTGCTAATTCCTATATAGGGATGAAGGCGACATGAACCATATGCGGATCTCATATACTCATATCCATACACACAAATATGGCTTCTCATCTTAAAGGTGTTAAAAAATCAACAATGACCGATGAAATTCGTAGAGCATTATTCAAGCACAAGAAGGATAATCCAACAATACCAAAATTCTTATAATTATAAGAAAAATTAAAGATGAAATCCAATGTGATTTTAGAAAAAATAGAAGACAATTAAATCATTTTTCAAAAGTCTTCGTAAATCATTAATGTATTGAATATATATATATATATAATGCATTATTAATTTATATTTCATATGGGGCCTACATGGATAATCAAAAGTATTATCTTATAATTCTAGTGAATTATTAATTTGGCACGTTGTCTCCGACTCGGGACCGGCCAAAAATATTATTTAAGAGAGTAAATAATCGAGTATCACTGTTATAAAAAAAGGTGGTGTTTTACTCTGAGATTTGAGAGCCATTAGACGGACATGATTGGACGGGGACCCTGATCCGGCGGTCGGAATCATCCGGATCGAGCTATGACTTGGACGGCCAGGAAAACTTCGGTGGTGTCACGTGGGGATAGCGTGTGAACGGAATATGCAGTGGGTGACCTTTGGATCGATATCCCTAAACAATTTTCTCTCGATTTTTCCTAACCAGCAGAGAGAGGTTTCATCTTCCACATTCAATTCTTCTTTGGTTCTTCGTATCCTCTTATACGGCAGTACCAGGTATTTCACCACCAGAATCATTCCTTCATCTACTTCTCATTCTCGAGCAGCAACAGTGAATCAGCTAGCCACATCATCATCTTCTAATACTTGAACCAGTCTTTGCGGCATCTTGACTTCTTTTTGTTGATTTGAGATGAACTTGAAGTGATTTCTTTGAGATTTTGGTAATAGTAATTGAATTTTTGTACTGATTTCAGAAATATTTCTAATGATTTCAAAAATTGAAACCTACGGTTTGATATTTGGGGGTAGATTCGAGGGTTTTCAGTATTTAGTGTTTAATTTAAACAATTAAAGTAGTTCAAAGGACAAAGGTTGTTGTGTTATCGTCTTTAAGAAATACTAATTTATCAATTTCTTATATGATATCTAGGGGTTCCGATTCGTGTTTTTGCTTGAATTATTGATTACTCTTAATTCAATTTGTTTACGCAATTTTGTGAATGAGTTTTTCAATTTTTCGGGTAATCACAGTCGATAGATTGGTTAACAACCTCGGGGAATGCGGATGAGAAGTTAGCTTACTAGGTTTACGGTGTTTTTATTAGTTCCTTACACATCAACATTTAGCAACATTTGTTGATTACATCTATGGGTCATGAATGTTTACTACACAAGTTTTAACATACGTAAATATGTGGAATTGAAGACTATAAGATTTAGTTCGGGATTGTCGAAAAATCGTTCTGGTCATAGCTTGTGTATAGCAAACATATCCGAGCTAGCTATTCTTTTTTTTTTCTTTTACGTAAGATGCAAAATACTCTGTTGTGCCCGTATTTAAGGCTTAAGTTTGTTGGTTGTAATATGTTTATCAGGACTTACGAGGTGTTGTTAACCAACAAACACCATATTAAACTTTTAATCTTCTAGAAACACCTTACGAATTGTCAGCTTGGAAGAGATGAAGCTTTGTCCACATCTCTGGCTACGTGGTATACAAATTCTTCTTTTTTTTTTCGGAGAACTAATGCTCAATGTTTAGAAATTATCTAATCATATCCATATATTTTGAAGTATGCAAGAAGTACTCA
The DNA here is from genome assembly GCA_023531295.1 of Papaver armeniacum. Lineage (NCBI taxonomy): Eukaryota > Viridiplantae > Streptophyta > Magnoliopsida > Ranunculales > Papaveraceae > Papaver > Papaver armeniacum. Next base: position 38,571 of record JAJJWW010004641.1, read on the forward strand.
TTTCTAATATATATAAAAATTTATACAACATGTAGTTTACAAGAACAAATGACGAGAATACAACCACAACCATTGACATTTCAAAAAAATAGGATGTATCTGGAATTTTTACAATATGTTTAGAGTTTCGCAAGGATAATTATGGGTCTAATTTGCAGTTTCTTAATATATATTTTTTTGCTAAGCTTAATATTTATGTCATATGAATCTGATGCGTGTCGTAGGTGCAATCAAATTAATTAATATTTCCACTCAATTAAAAATAATATAATGGAAGTCAAGTTCGTTCCCACGAGGATCAAGAGATTCTAGTTGTAAAAATTGTCACAAAAGGGGGGTGTAAAAAGCAAAAGAAAATAAACAAAGCAATTAAAAGATAAAGTTGAAATCAATAAGAGAGACAAGATCAAGGAATCCTTCTTTGTTGCAAAACAATGATTCAAGTTATGTTCTTTTCTACTTGTTATAAGTCATGATTATCACCAACCGTAGGTAAAGCGGCTAGATCGGTGCTAAACCCCTAAATCCCTTATATCACCGGACACGGAAGTTCTCGACTACCGGATTCTATTTACCAAACCACCTAATAGTAGATCACTCTAGATGTAATTTAAATAAACGCATTAAGATTTATGAACTTATTAGGTTAATATTAGTAGTTAGACTCTTAGATCAAGGTCTACTTGCTAACGTTGTTTTCACACACAATTGCTCCACGGAATCCCTCCGCAAGGTCTCGTGTTTGCTACTTATGTAAAGAGTCAAGAAACGATTACTTATCTCCTAACTTTTACTAGCTTTAGATTAAATCGACAAATCAATTTAGTTGGCCACCCAAACAATCTATCAATCAATCATGAATGTCTTTAAGATCATTCCTATTAGTAAAAACAAACGATAATCATGTGAAAAACTTCAAGATAGAATTGAAAACAAAAACTTAAATCATATGTTAAGAACTAGGAATTCATCCTCAATCAATAATAAAATTAGCTACTCATGTTTTTGAAATTCACACAAATAATAATTAAAAGGAGAATTTTCAAGAGTTCACACAAATAATTAAAAAGAAGAATTTTCAAAAGCTATCAAAAACACAAGTGTTGTGTGTGTAGAGAGTGTGTAAAAGATGTAGAAAACTTCTCTATTTATAGGCTTCAATATTCTCCAAATCTTCTAAGGAATAGAATCCTTTTCCTTTAGCAATTCAATTTCCAAATCCAAGCCTTTCATCTCTTCCATCTTCTTTTTCCAAGTTTGAGCCAAATTCTCCATCCAACTCCTAGTCCAAGTCTTCACACCCATGAGAGAAGTTCATAGAAAATTCGGAATTTTTGCTCGCCGGAAAACTGGTATTATGTTTGGAATCCGATAGGAATAGTCATGCGCCACGCCACCAAAATTTCTCCGTCAAGGGAATATTCGACGGAATATTCCGTCGGTCCACCATTAGGACCAACGGTCAAAATGGTCAAACCGATCGAGTCAACGGTCAAGGGAGAGTCACTCAATCACCGAGTCGACTTATCGATCACCATCGGCCTAGCTTGGTGAATGGTCTCGAACTCCGAGTTAGATCGGCTCATCGGGTTGACTCGCCCGAGGTAAAATGGGACAGTTCCGTTTGTTTATAGGACTTTCCCGCCCGATTCGGGCACATTTTGGGTCTTCTCTGTTAAGAACCTAGCATTCATCTAATTGAACAATTCATTCCATACTCCATCGTTCCTGTCTATGCGGATCTTGACAAACCCATACTTTGACATTGAACCTGTAATCAATCTCACTAGTTCTTGATTCAACGGCTTGATTAAGAATCGTAGCAACAACTAAGCTCTATAACAAAGAATTCCCAAATTCATCTTGAGATGCACCATTCATCAAGCTCGGACTTGCCGTCTCGTATTAGCAAACAACCCAACTCAGTTTCCAGCTTATTGCCATCACATTCAAATCCCAACTTAAACTTCTCCCTTCCTTCCAGACTCGAGCTCAATCAAACACCGGCAACAGCAACGAATCGAACCCAGAATCGGCCACCATCAGCTCAACACCACCACCTTCACAGATTCAAGACTCCACCATATCTTCAAATCCACTAGCTCAATCGAATGCTAAGAGCATCAGCACCTCAGACCACCATTAGCATCTGCCACTGGTTCTTGACAGGCGCCTTTATCTTCACGCAGATTCAACAATCTCACGACTTGATCGGCAACACCACCAAATCCACTCTACCAATTTCTTTAGCATTTCTTAGTGCGACCACAGACCCATCGCTCCTCTGTTACAAATTCAGCCTCAAACCCGTCTCACAGCACCACCAGAACCCATTCTTGATCTGATTCAGCTTGGTTTCACAACAGCAGCCATCAACATTACTTCCAATTCTTCTCTACTTCTTCATCATTTCAGTTCTTCGAATCACAATAAAACCCTATTTTCATCCATCACTAAGGAACCCTAATTCGATTTTTGATTTCTTAGTTGCAGATTCAAGCTTCTCGATCTGTAATCCATTACCACCAACACCTGCTCAATCGTTGTCAACCAGCGTACCCATCTCTGTTGTGTTCTTGATTCGATTATCAGCCATAAACCATCGTCGATTTTCTCTCGATTTCATTAGCGGTCATGGCTCGCTTCTTCTTCGGTTTCAGTGATGGAACGAATGAGAAATAATTGGGAGAAGATAACCCTTCTCGATTTAGGGTTGGGTTAAAATAGGATAGGATAACACTACCCTACTGCATAGGCTAAGGGACACCAGAGATAATTACACCCTCTGATAAATGATAAGGGGTACCACTGATGACAACCCCCCTTAGCCTTGACTGGCCTCGGCTTTAGTACTCCTCCAAATTGGGTTGCCCTTAACCTTGGCTGGGCTCCATATATCAATCGCTTTGTAAAATGACCTTTTTGCCCTTTTGGCTCAAATTGGGTGCTTTCTTCTTCTTTTCCTCCGTGCGACTCCAAAATAGCTATAAAACTCAAAACAAGCGTAAAATACATAATTCACAAGAAAAATAGCAAAGAAAGCATAAACAATAGATAGTAAATAGGATGTATTCTACACCCTATCAGAATCCTTAAATTGTTATGTATTTGATGTAGCTTACTTTTAATTTCGAAATCCTTGCGCCAGTTACATTAAATATATTTGACTGTTAATCAATGGTTGGTTCTGAATGCAGGCTTCATTCCCATGTCTTCTCAGTTCTTTGGAGAAGAAGGTGGTTAGTACAGAGTTCGGTTTGCCTCAGATCCATATAGGTTCTGGCTGATGTTCTTATACGCGAAACTTGATAGGTTTCTCGCTGAAGTCAGCGATGGAAATGGTTCACTTGATGCTGCATTCATGGACGATGAGTCATGCGAGATCGGGCTTCACTTTCGGAAGGGTCATAAATGGTAAATCTTGCCTTATCCGTAATTTATTTATTTTGTACGTAAAATCTTGAATCACGGTATAGGGTGGTGTTCACAAGAGGAAAAATAGAAATTGGGAATTTTCAAATGAAACCAAAAGCCAGATTGAGAACGGTGTTCTCTCTCTTTAAAGTTCATGTTCATTTCTTAAAGGATCATCCTTTAGTTTGGTAATGTGAATTGTATGGACGTTGTAGGAAAGAGAATGTGCTCTGAATTGTTTAACAATTCACAAGAGGAGAGAGAGTTGTAGAAGAAACGTTCAGTTAGATTAGTAGGATTAGGAAAATATCGGCGGAATGTGAAAAGATTCTTTGGGAATGTCATCATGTGGTCGGAATCAACCGGATGGAGTTTTCTCAAATGACTGCCAGGAAATTTTGGTTTTGTTACGGTGTGGGGTATGAGTGAACAAAAATATCTTGGGGTGATCCCCGGGGTGGATATATGGATATATGGATAAGTAAAATCATATAAAAGTCGTTTTATTATGGTGTGGATATATGGAAAATCATATAAAAGTCGTTTTTCTCCGCCGATCCTTTTTTTTTTTTTCCGATGTGACTTTCTTTCGCTCACGCAAAACCCTAGATTTTTTCTTCTCACTTTAATCCATTCTCTTTTCTAAACGGTAAGAGGCACCACCATCCAGACCACCTCACATTTCTTCTTCTTTGCACTGTGTTTGTTTTAGGGGATTATAATGCAGGGTTGTTTTCATTTCTGGAATAAACTGACAATTGAGTTAATTAAAATCCTAATTTATTGAGTGATCGCCTCCAGATTTCTGCAGTTATTCATGAGATTCTGAGTGAATAGACAAACTATTAAACAAGGTACATCTCTCTAACACCCTGTCCTTTTGGCGTTGAATGGTTAAATTAGGAATTCAATTGTGTTAACGGGTTTGTTTCTCATTATGGATTTTTGTTTCGATTTTTTATTTGGTGTTTCTTATTTATGAAAAATTATTTTGTTGAAAAATTAATGAAGAGGGAGTTCATTGCCATTGAAGATGTGAGTTGTTTTCGTTGATTTGAGAGATGACAGAGGGAATTTGAAGAGATGTTTTGGAGTTCCGACGAGTCTAGGAAACATGGGTTTGTGAAGGAGATGAATGTGCTTAGCTTAGATATAACATAATGCACACCTCTGCACTTTTAGAAACACGCCCATCAAGTGATTGACAGAGACTCTAGCCAGTTCTGCCCCAGCTTTGTGGAGCTTCGAGCCATATTGAAGAGCAAAGGAAACAAAGCATACTTCGATAAGGACAATGAAGAATATCCCTCAACAAGAGGTACTTTTCCCCTTTATACACTTTTTCTTTGGTTGGATTGTCTCTTTTGTTGTTTCATTGTCTTTCCAAGGGTACATTACATCATTCTAGATCCTATTAGGGTTTTTACCTGTAGATGTAGGTTAGTATTTTGAAACACATTTGTGATATTTGTTAGTCCAAGTTCTAGAGAGGTTTGTTACCATAGAAACAGATATCTCACAAATTGAAGTATCTATTCAGACCAACGAGTCTTCAAACACAAATGAAGGTAATCATTGGGATCGCTACGAATTCTCCCTTTTCTTCTTCTTCTTCTTCTTTTTTATATTTCTTTACTTATTTGAAGTTAAAAGATCCTTCAATCATGTCTCAATTCTATCCACTGCTTTATACTATATAATATAGTAATTGGTAGCCAAATCCCTATTCCAATCATATAGAACATGGGGTTAACTGATAATTGTTCGTCTTGGATTCACTTGAGTGGACTGCATAGGTGGTTGACGTCAGTGCTAAGAAAGCAAATTCCCTTTTAAGGTATGAACTATGTTACAAACCAGTGCGTAGGATATGCTTATTAAATGAAAATCTTTGAAATTTCTTTTCAGGACTTTCATGTTTGCTTTGTGGTGGTTGGTTATTATTAGACAAAAGCAGTATCTAATAAGTCCATTGATGAATTTGCAGAAGGACATAACTCTAAGTAAGCTGATATCTGAACTATGAATTCACTTCAAAGAACCTATTATATTGTAGGGCAGTCTGGAGAAGACACAACAATATTAATTACTGCTTTTGATAGTGAAATAAAATTTCGATTTAATATCCAATATAATAATTTCAGGTATTAGTCTAGGATATTACTTTTGATGGTCTCTGCTTGGATTTCTCTGTCGACGGAATTATTTAAACCGAAATTTTGATCCATGCTTTTTCTATTTTACCTTGGCAGATATAGTTCGAATGATATGACAGGTTCCCTATACAGGTATCTCTTAAACCTTGAGGTAGAAGATCACAATGGACCGGATGATTTATTTCTTTTGGTGGAACTTACGAATAGATCATCCGAAAGAGAGTTCGAGAGCTTATGGAGAAATCTGATAGCGGAGGTATGAAAATCGACAATTTATCCAATCAATTAATTGCTGAAGATTGGTTTGTACACATGAAAACGAAGCCCATAATGTACCTGAAAATATATACATTATGCACATCATCCATAATGTCACTCATCTTTTCATCTTAAGGTCTCCACATATTCATGTACAAGCGGTAATACTAACTGTTGTATAGGTGCATGGTTAGATTATTACCATTTAATTTATTTCATAGTACTTCCGTCCACAATGGACATATTTCACTATACAGTTTATCTCAGACTATCAAGTACATGTGCAGCGTGCACAACTTAGAGTGAATCCAGGATAGTGATTGTTTATTAGGAAAGAGCACGAAGGAACCTACTGGATATATTATTTTACAAGGTTACTCTACTATGGCGTTAAATTATAGATATAACTCTAAATTTTTCATCTGTTTTCATAGTTATATTTTTTGGGTTCTTACCACTTGGCAAGCTGTGTTCATATATCATACACCACTCCTTTAAATTGGTGTAAATCGGAATTTATGATTACCATTGTTTCATAGAATTTCAAGGCCTTCAGTCCCATTTGCATTATTGAAGTGTTCTCCGCTGCCAAGTACAGGATAAATGTGTATTGTTCACATTATATCCTGCTAATCCCGTCTATCGCTCTTTGACACTTAAAATTAATTCCTCTTGGCAAGATGGTTGATGTGTTAGTCTTAGTTGGAAGCGGATGAAAACCAAAATTTTACTAATTAACAGGATTCAATTTATTCACAGTTATATGTATATGATCCAAATCACGCTCTGTATTTTCGTGCGAAATGAAATACCCAGCTGAAGAGATGCTCTTTCCTCTGCTCCTTTGTCTCTGAAAGTGTAAAGCTATTGGCAGATCATTGGAGCGCGAAGTACAATGAATGCTAGCCGCTCTAATTTCGAATTAATCGTCGGGTAAACCACTTTGGTTTTCTTACATAATCAAAAGCAAGTTAACTATTATAGCAACAAATATATTAATATAACACCACTTGGCAATAGTCGCAGGTATGGTTGAATTCAAGCTTTAGCTTTTCTAAAGTCTTAGATGGCAATGGGTTCATAAGAAGATGGGATACAATCTCACATCGCTAATCATCTACACAGTTCGTAGAGGAAGGAACTTTCGTTAACCGGATGGGGTTAGTGTATGTACATCTAATCTGCTCTGATTTGGGAAGCGTTGATATTAGATGTATAAATACTAACCCAATATCAATTATAAACAGTAATCAATTATGTATTTGTCCTGGATTGTGTAGGTTGTCGTGTTGTTAATATAAGCTGCGTTTCAAGAAAATTTGGGTCGTATCTTATACTGCTAAGTTTTGTGTGGATTTGACATGGTGTTTGAATGCATAAGTTTGGATCTCAAATTATAAAATGTCATCAAATTGGTCATCATCATTTGTATGTTCAATATGGTTAGCATGGACATTTGCGTTCATACTTAAATTTCATATGTGCAAATTATTTTGGATACCATGTCGTTGCAGAGTTTCTCTGACAGCTCCAATGATTATGATAACCTGATGAGTGACGCATGTTTCAATTGATGGTAGTACCACAACAAAGGGAAGGCACAATATTCATATGTTTCAGTATTGTTATGTTAGATATTGGCCAACCTTTTCTATCCCTGATGAGCAAGACATAGTTCAGCTTACAAGGCTAAAACTCATGAAAAAAGAGTTGGTGGAAGCTCCGAGTATACTTATGTTTCTCCTTCTACTCCAACGTTTGATCTTTAAATCGATTACAAGATTTTATTCATGTGTAGAAGTAGCCGTTGATGTGGTGATTGTTTTATTTTGCGGTTCATTATTTTTTACTTGAGCTTGCAATTTGAACATTACTCATATGTTTAGTACTCCTTAAATTGTTGTTTGTTGTTGGGTTGCTTCAAATAGAACTTACTGCACCAACTTAAGTGACGAGCCACTGAAATTCTTCTTTTTTACAAGACTGCGGAGGTTCCCAGAAGTTTTTACGACATCAAGCATGGGGATTTGCGTAAGATACAAAGCTCAATGAGGACATACTTCTCATGTATGACCAAGATGGTGTGGAAAAAACTGTAAAGTATAGACGTTTTAAACATTTTGGATGGCGTTTTTGTGTAAAAGGCCCTCATATATCAAAGCACACAATACCATTTGTGAAACTATCAAGGTATGTAGTTTGTTTGATTCAAAACTTTACAAATACATAACTAAATATAATTAATGATAGTATCTGTAAATGTAGAGGGATTATCACAGCTTCGATGATGAAGATTTATATCAACATGCTGACATCAGCTGCTGAACTCCCCAAAAACACATACTCTAAAAGTTAGGCCTTTTTCCTTTGTCTTCTCGAGGGTTCCTAGCTAAGGTTAGGCTCTCTGTTGTTTTAAACTGAAGAAAGTAAAAAAACAATACTCCCTCCGTCTCTAAAAGATAGGCAAGTTTCCTTATTTGGGTATGTCAAAAAAATAGGCTTGTTTCCATATGTGGAAAGTCAAATGTTACGATTTTACTAGTATACCCATAGAGGGACCATTTCTCTCTCTCCCTTTTCTCTCTTAATATTAAATGGGGACCACTTCTCTCTCCCATCTCTCTTATAACAAATGAGTGGGGACCAAGGATAGATTAGGAAAAAACATGAAAAGTGGCTATAATGATTGGTTTTCTTAATTTTTGTGAAAACCAAACTTGCCTATCTTTTAGAGACGGAGGGAGTAGTTAACTATTGTAGTATGTGTATAGGCTATAGAGTAATTCAAATAACTTTTCTGCTACCCCAAAATCAAGCAACACTTTGAAAAACCATGATTTTACTTTTTATTTGTATGTTTGCTGGATTTGCAGTGGATACATAGCTCTGGAGTATGTAATGCCTGGAAAATTTTATTATCTATAGCTTCATCAACTTAATTATAGGACCATAACAGTTTCCAAGGATCAAAATTTGTACTAGATCTTCTTAACTAAGCGAGTACAAACAGTGCTTTTAGGGTCTGATACATTCTCTTCTTTTCAATTAATGATCGTGAAGTGAAATGTTTGTAGGCATAAAGGCAGTGGAAAAACAGGGCATGTCAATGGCACAATAAAGAATTCTAGGTTCAACATAACATCAGTTCTCAGTACGGCCGATTGGTAGAGGCATGTGACAACCTCTTTAAATAGCTTCATTACTCTCCGTTTTCATTGGGAAGTTCGAATGTCAGTTGATCTTAGCCACAAACCTCTGCAGCAAGCCTTCTGTTTCAAATTTTTACAAACGAGGTTTTGTCATACCAAATTCATAATACGATAATTGTATCTTTTTGGTTCTCCTCAATTTTGTTTTTCTTAATAGGGTTCTCTACAATTGTAGAATATGCTGGATGATTTGTGTTAATGGATCATAGCATGTTACTATTTATTATATCTCCAGTAATCTAAATCCTCCGAAAGTTATGCACAATTTTAGGCATGTAGTTTCCAAGGTTTGTATTTTTTGCCATGACCATGAATAATATATAACCCAGCTTGGAAGTATGAAGCCTAAAGCACAATAATATTATTGAAGGAAACAATTATATATAAGCTAAACTTAGAGGTCGTTATCCGCAAGTAGTAGACTTTCATATAGTTTTTGCATCTTTGTTTGTAAAACTTATCAAGAAATTTTGTATCCATCATTGAAAATTAAACCATGTATGGTGTATTTTCCCGGCTAATCTTTGTGTGCGCAAGAGTCATCTCGTAGACATTCTTTGCAGTAATGGTCGTGAGGTGAAGTACATATCCGGGAACCTTGGCAAAGCAGGCATGGCGATCATGACTACCGTCCCAAACCCCCGAGGAATAGATATACTTGAGCAAGGATATAGTGAAACAGAAAATGCCTAAGGTAATTATTGATGTTTGAGACGCAACGTCGGAACTTTTAAATTTTTGGATGCACTAACCAAAATTCTAAAGTCAGGGTGGGAATGACCGGTGCTTTCCTCAGAACATGGGCACCAGAGAAAGACTTCTCAGAGGTACAACACTCTTGAACACTGCATTGCATTAGAATGTAATACATGTCGTATCACTACTGAAGCGTGAGATCGTGTTTTCCGAATCCCACCAGACCTGGACTTCTATATTTCATAGAAGACAATCCCCAGTAAAAGTTGCAACTTATTGCTGGATGTATTTTATCGATTATTACAATTTTATTCAGTATTAGAATTGTTAGATAGACCTTCTAAACATCGATGATTTTTTATTTGTTTTCGTTTTTTTTTTTTTAGTGTGCTTGGATTAAAGACCTTTTTTACTTATTTATGTGGTTGATTACATTTGAGTTGCTTCTCTGCTTACTCTCCTGGAAACAAAAAAAAAACTTATTGCAGTCGGAGTACAATATAATTCTATTTTGTTTAGTTTGGTGGTGATGTGCTCAGTAATGTTTTTGTGTAATATATCATATGCCATGACAAATTACAGAGTTGGTGGAGTCTAAATTTGTTTTGTAAAAGATCCATGACACCCAATTTCTATCCAGTATAACACATGTTTCTTCTGTACACTCAATAGCGATAATGTGACTAATCTTAGATTGTAACCTTTTGTCAAGCCTGTTGAGTATAACCCACCGATATAAGAGAAACAAATCATATTTAACTCATTTTCCTTTGACCCTTTACTTCTGTCAGTACTTATCAAACATGAATTATAATGTGAATAATGTGTATATGTGTACAAACAGAGGAATAGTTGACGCGACTAAAACATTTATAAAAAGGACAAAGAAGTGAGAAACTTGGAGTAATACTCCATCATAATAGTCGATGTTTTTTAATTTACATGTTCTATTGAAGTCTTTGTTTTTCGTGTCAGAATGAAAATTGAGCAAACAAATACCTTAAACACAGTCAAAAATTTAATTTTGGGTTGCAATTGATTATTTTGTTATTTTTTTAATTTAATTAAACTTTAATTCAGTTTGGTACTATTAAGGATATGCGAAGAAAAAGAAAATTCTATGGATATTCATGGTTCTCCTAAGTCTCACTTAGAGCAAGGGTTATGGGATAGGTTTGTTTTAGTAGTTTATCCCTTTCAAAATGGATGAGAGCTTACCTGATAGAGTGGAAAAGCTATCGCCGGATAGATGGTCAAGAGCCTATACGGCATATAGATGGCCGTGCAAAATAATCCAAAACCAAACTGTTCTGAACGGGAGAAAGAAAATCCAATGGTTACATTTACATTATAGGAAATAAAAATGTTATCCCGCACCATTTTGCGGGAAGCTATCCCGCTCAAGCGGCTTCTTTACCGTTAGATGATCAAATCAACGGTTGGATTCACATTCAGGAAAAGACCCACCACTTTCAGGAAAGGACCCACCATTTCCCTAAAGGGTTCAAGGCTATTGGATATGGGTTTTAACGTGATCTAACGGTAAAGAAGCCGCTTGTGGATAGCTTCCGCAAAACGTGCACGGACAAAGACTCGCTCGGAAAGACATGCTATGGGAAAGACCACAATCCCAGACCTTAGATTAACGTTCAATGAACAGTCAATTTTTTTTGTTGAAAAACAGTCAATGTTGTCAAACACTCCATGTGTGCAGGGACATAAAGGTCCCAAAAATAATCAAAATGAATCAAAGGGGTCAATAATAGCTCCCAGCAACCCGTATAAACAGTTCGATCACCTCCATTTGAAAACATAGTTTAAACGGGTAACAATATGCTGTCTGTTTTCATTTTATATCTTCAAGGCAAACAAACTGCAGTTTAACTTCTCTTTTACTCATATGGAAAACAATGTGTCGTGTAGTGAACACTTTCACTCACTCCTTTATTTGAAAGAGAAGGTGATTGAGTTTGGGATGAAAGGGGGTTTCCCTCTACCTATAGTAGGACCAAATTTGATCGAATTTGATAAAATCTTTCATTTTGGAAGAGAATCTCAACCTGATATCCCTTGCTCTTACAAGGTCTAGGTATTTTTCCTAAACAGACTTATCAATTTAGCTTCTTTCAATGATCTACATAGACATAGCTTCAATATTTCGGATATCTTCATGTTTATCAAAAAAATTGTAAGAAAAACATACATGCGAAGGTACACGGGTAATTTCCAGTATCGTTCAGCTTTTGAAAATTTTATCTAGGTTATTTATATTTTACTTTGAGGATTTGGTACCACTATGTATTAAATTGCATCTATGATTATTTTGGTTCCTCGAGATTGATTTTTCGCATGCCTGATTTCCCCAAGCATAGCAATAATCCAATGCACTACAATTTAGTGTAGATTAATATCAATGTGGTTGTAAAGTTTGGTTCTATTTTAACTTGGGTTGTGCCTAATTATCCATTGCATGTAATTCTCTTTATTAACTAAGCATAATGTTATTATCCATCATTGAAACAGGTCATGGTCGGATTACCCTAAGCACACTAATATGCAAAGCATGACCATGGATCAAGCAAACTTACATGACACATCCTCCGCTTACAATTACATTGAACGTGGAATTTAGTGGTCAATGTCGTTGACTAGGCATAAATCGTGTGAGTCGATTTTAGGACATGAAATACGATGATGCATGTATGTATGCATTGATGATGCATGTGTGTATTCAAGTTAAGTTAGTACAAGACAAAAAATATAAAAATTAAAGACGGGAGTAGGGCTCTAATATTAAAAATACTGGGCATTGAAGTGTATAAACGTGAATAAAAAAAATGGTTTCTTTTTTGAAAATAGAGAATCCCTAGGTTTCACAGATTCATTATCAAGTTTCATTATTTCCCCCCTGACCTCAACACATTTTCAACAAAGAATAAATCATACTAACAATTAATTATCTAATTAAAGATCCTACCATTATTGTAGGTGTTGGTGATGCCATTATTATTATATATAAAAACGTGCCTCAGCTACCACCAAATGAATTAGACCATTGCAAAGTTAGGTAGGTAATTCATTTCGTAAAGCATTATAGATGTTGGAACATTTTTATTTTGTACAATGAAAATTTACTTGATGATTTTGTATGCAAGCAAATTAATAGTTCATTTGTAGTTCTAATGTTTTTGTGATAAAAGATTAATCTAATATAGTACATCATCATCTATTCACATCAGCTATCAAAATATAGTCATTTGGAAAAACGCCAATTTTTTGTTGTTAAGGGACTTAATTCCTAATGTGCTAAGGTAGGCGTATCTTGATATATTTGGTTTGTTTTGGTGGGAATAGAAAGTTCAGTTTCTTTTCGGTGCTTTCATCTTGATAAAGAATAACAATACATACGTGTTCCACATAAGTTTGAATTTCCCCGGTAAGTACAAGATTAAATATGTAAATTGTTAAATAACAAACACATATATTCGAGAATGTTGGAGAATTATGTGGAAATAAAATTTTAAATATTTGTCTAATTTAATAAAAAATAGTAAATAAGAAATTCCAAGAAACTTATACTCCACATATATAACATGAACCATACATCACGGATGAAGCAACAAATTAAGGTTAGTATTGAGATGTTGTTTGAGGCGTAAACGAGCGGTACTCATCGATGAGCATTTCAAAAACAAATCATAATAATATTAACTTCATCAATTGAAACATGGCGGAGTGATTGAGAACCTTGGAAATGATTTGTTCAAAACTAGATAACACAGTCTAATTAACACTTCAAAAATCAAGCTGAAGGAAGCTAAAGATAAACATAATTATGCGATTCTGGAGCTCTCACTTTGAAGGTTAAAAGAAAGATTCTAAAATTGAGTTAGGAATCACGAAGGCTTCCTTGAAAAAACCCAATAAAATATCCATAGATAAATAATGAAATCACCATAATGGACAACCAAATTGGGGATCCAAGGAAAAGTATATCTGAATTGGAGAGTATGGGAGAAAATATAGAAATCACGTGTAAGTTATCAGAGACTTATTTGGAACTTAACGAAGAGTTTGGTTTATTCCCTTTATAATATGGAAAAACCAAACACGCTAGAGAAACAACTAAATGAATATTACAACGGGCAAGGGATTCTATTAAAGCATGTCACGGGAAGCTGCTTAAGTTAAATTCTGAAATCTGAATATATTCAGGATCTGAAGTCGAAGGCTTCACATCCTAAAAATACGCTCGAAGTATCAAAGTAAAGCGTATTGTGTTCTTGGAAACTAATATGAAATTTAATGAACTCATACACTTTTAAGGGATAAAACAGAATGTCTATACATATCCTCGCATATAGATGTTGATTATAAGATGTAAAAACATAAGTTATTAATACACAAGTAAAACTAATTATTAACTAGAAATATATTACTGGTAGGATTAGTGTCTAGGGCGAAACATGAAGGCTAGGACCAACTATCAGGTTTTGGGGCATAAATCTGAATAGTTATGAATCACTTCCATAAATAAATGCACACCGAATAGACAAAAAGCAAATTCTACAAATAAATAAACTTGATATTAACTCGGTTAATCAAGAAATATCGTTGGAACTAGATACTTAATAGGCTCCGAGTATATCCAAATATATGAAAAAATCGCTTAGACAATGGAATTATCATGTAGTTAACATTAACGTTTATCTCTCAACAACCGTGAATTAAATGAAACATAAATTAACTAACCTATTTGGAGTTCCTAATATTTTTTCTGAGTTTGTATTGACGAACTTCGAAGCCAAATTGAGTGCAAAAGTGCTTGATAGTTTACCCCAGTAATCTACAACATTTCAAGTATAACGACATTATATTCCTTGAATTCGATGATAATTTATTATTTGATATTTTAAGTTTATATTGACGTACGTCGAAGCCAAATCAAGTGCAAAAGTGCTTGATAGTTTATCCCAAAGAAATCTACAACATTTAAAGTATAACGACATCATATTCCTTGAATTCGATGAATAATTTATTATTTGATATTCTAAGTTTGTATTGACGAACGCCGAAGACAAATTGAGTGCAAAAGTTCTTGATAGTTTACCCCAGTAATCTACAACATTTTAAAGTATAACAACATCATATTCCTTGAGTTCGGCGATAGTTTATTATTCGAGCGAAAATAATATGTGAAGGAACATTATACCAACTTCAAATATTTAATGACACATCCGAAATTCAGTTTTTGGGAAGGAGAACTTAAGTGGAGTTAAATGGTGTTTCACATGTAATTGCAAGATCAAAAAATATACCAGTATCGAGTGAGATATTTATAGATTATTTACTAAAAGCGGGTGGATTGAGTTTTGTAGTATAAACAAGAGTTAAAGCTTAAAAGTGTATGATTACTCTGGGATGGGAACAATAATATTTTATAGTAGTAGTTACGAAGTTTTTACTCGGTGATAATATGATGGTCTCCAAACTCATTTAGGTTGACTCATTTATGCTAGAGGTATAAAATGGGAAATATACACTAATGCTCGACATATTTGACTAGCAGATCAGTCCTATAAACTAAAACATAAAAATTGTAGAATAACCTAATGGAGAATGTACCACAAATATATATTCCAATTAGATATCATCAAGATATTATTTAGCTATAAGAGCTCCCTTCTGCAACACATATATTATCTCGATCATGAATTAGAAGACCACAAAGGGTAAGAAGACTACATAGGTGTCAAGAATTAGTGAAATGCTAAATTTCTAGGTATGATTCTATCGTGTTTGTATAAAAATTAATGAAAGTTAGGAAATGCAACATCATTAGCCGCACATACCATCCAAACCGAATAATAGATTGTGCCATGTCATGAACTATTAATTGTGTTGAATCTGCCAACAAGATAGCCATAGCGATCAAGAAGGATGACTATTTTTAGTTATATTTTACAAATTTAGTCATACTATTTACCATAACCAAGCTAGACACATACGTTTTCGATGCAGAATAATGGAACCTAAAAATCTCGCGCAGTTGTAGAAGCAAGTGTAAAATGGAGATCCCAAGAAATAATTTAATTTGGTTTACAATTTAACTAGAACACTATATATGCAAATGTGAACACAAAAATGTTACTGGATAAAGGTTCGTGTTCTCACGAATATATGATCTCATAATAAGAATTGGAGACATAAAAGACCCAACGGGTAATTACACATAATTGTATCTAAATGAGCGTTGGAGATACCTGGATAAAAATCATATAATTGATATTTCATAATATCTTATAGAAAATGTCAAGCTAAAAACATGTGTCGGATACAGAAGACTACGTGACGCTTGAGACTAATTAGAGGTTGAGCCGGGGCCGTAAGGCCCCCGTGATACCTAGTTAATTAAAATAGTTTCTACTGTAGTTGGTCATGCCCATAGGAACCGGCTTAAGGGATCGGAAAAGAATTAAACACTCCACAATACATATTTTAGTTGTCATCCAATGTAGTCATCGAAAAATGTGTCTTACAATGCCCCTCCCAATCAGAAACACTGACATTGGTCCATCAAGCAGAAAAGTAACAAATTTTTTGTGACTTTCGTTTCCGTGACATTCATATTGGAAGAGCAAATCACTCTCACTGAGAGTAAAGAATGAAGCATTACCTGGATTTTTCATCCATAGCAATATAGCATCAGCATGTCTATTTGGAACTGTTGTCCTCGTTATATGCGTTGTTGCTATTGGGTTTGTCAGGAAATTTCTCTCATAACGACAAGCTGACTCAATCTTCTATAAAGACCAGCAGTGGCGGAGCCAGCTTTTAAGTTTAAGGGGGCTAAATTTTTTTTTGATAAACTAGGTGGACTAAATCATAAAGATCAGGGGGCTAAATCCTAAAAACAAGAGGACTAACCATAAAAAAGTAAGAAAACTAAGGGCTAAATATAGATTTCGGAAACTTTAGGGGGGGCTAGAGCCAGGGTTAGTCAAACCTTGGCTCCGCCCATGAAGACCAGGATGATGATTGCGGCAGTTCCAACTCCAGTCCAAGGTATTAAATGAATATATTCTGAATCCAATAAATGTTTTTTTTTTTAGCAGAAAGGTTAAACTTAGTATTAAAGAGAAAAAAGGAGATCTTACATCATATCGAGTTCCTACCACAGGACTCATATTACATTACAACAAGAAATACACCAACTCACTTTACACTCTACTATCAATAATTACTTTCCAGTGTGTTAGTAAATCTCTAAAAGTATCAAATTTGAACCATCCTTCAGCTACCCCCATTTATAGATTGTTTCTTTAACTTCATTAATGATTGTTGCTGGGGATCTGGGTCTTGTTCATGCCATGGTCCTCCTGTTTCTTTCATTCCAAAGCTCCCATGAGATGGCAAAGGCAAGTAAAGGCCAAATCTTTCTGCCTCTATTTCTTCCTCTTCTAAACTTCCAAGCTTACAGCATGGATTGTATATCTCTATTTTGAACCCATCTCACATTATATCCACTTACAAAATAATTCCAGATTTGAACTGAGAATGGACAGTGTAGTAGTAGGTGACTTACTGTTTCATCTTCTAGGGAGCATAATGAGCATGTGGAGTTGTTTATGTTGCACCCTCTTCTATTGAGATTGTCTGTTGTAGGTATAGCATTTTGAGCTGCAATCCATAGAAATATTTGGACTTTAGGTGGTACATTCTTTATCCATATGCATGAGTATGGAACTTGAGATGATGGAGTATTAGCTTTCTCTATAAGCCAGTTGTAGCATAATTTTGTTGAGAATCCATTTGAGCATGGGCATTGTATTGAGTCTGCAGTCTCTGTAAAATCTGGAGGGTCTTCTAAAAGCTGTAACAGAGCAGTTATTTCTGTGATTTCTGCATTGTTGAGGTTTCTTTTCAGTTGGCAGTTCCATGAACCATTTGATACCATAGCTCTGAGTAAAGCATCTTTATCTTGTGCAAGCTTGAAATTTTTTGGAAATTGGTCTTTAAGGGGAATTTCTGTCTTCCATTTATCCCACCAAAATTTGATTGCTTTCCCATCTCCAATATGTAATTCAGTTATGTCTTCTATAATGTATTTCTGTTTCTGAATTCCTTGCCAAATTCCCCTTCCTTGTGGTTGAGATGAAGTCTTGACCCATAGATCATCTTGTGCTCCTTCAATTTTATGTTGAATCACTCTCCTCCATTGATGTGTTTTTTCATGAGCATATCTCTATGTCCACTTTGACAGTAAGGCTTTATTTGCAAGTTTTAGACATCTAATCCCCAAACCACCAAGCTTCTTTGGCTTACTGATTTTATCAAATCCTATCCAATTTATTTTCCTATTCTCATTTGAAGATCCCCATAAAAAAGCTCTCATGAGTTGAGTTAACTTTTATTCCATTGTGGCTGGCATTGGAAAAATTGATAGGAAGTATAATGGCAAACTAGACAGTGTTGATTTTATTAAAGTTACTCTGCCTGCTTTTGTGAAGAATCTTCTCTTCCATAGTGCCAGTTTTTTTTGAAATTTTTCATTAATGACATCCCAAATAGAGGATTTCCTGCTTGTAGCTCCAACTGGAAGACCAAGATATTTCAGAGGCAATTGCTCTATGTTGCGGTTTAAGATTTTAGCCATCTCTTCTATTTTGTCATCTGCTCCCACACTAAGAAGGGAACTTTTAGATAAATTCACTTGTAATCCTGTCATTGCTTCAAATATTTGAAGTAAAATGAGTAAGTTTTCTGCTTCTTCTTCTTCGGCAGCTAAAAAGACTAGAGTGTCATCATCATATTGTAAGTGTGATACACTGAGGTTGTTTATTGAAAAACCTGAAATCATATTGAGTTCCACTGCTTTATTCATTAGTTTTGTGAAGATTTCTGCAACTAATATAAACAAGAATGGTGATATAGAGTCTCTCCTGTCTCAGCCCTTTTTTTGAGGTTGAAATCTTTCTGTTGAGGAACCATTTATAAGTACTGAATGTTGTGCAGAGTTTATACACAAATCAATCCAGTTAATCCACTTGGCTCCAAAACCAGATGCTTTTAGCACATGTAATACTGTATGCCAACTTACATTATCAAATGCTTTGTGTAAATCCAATTTACAAAGGATCCCAGGAACTCCACTTTTCAATCTAGCATCAATTAGTTCTCCAGCCACCAAAATTCCATACAAAATTTGTTTATCTTTAATAAATGCTCCTTGATTCTCAGAAATGAGTTTAGGAAGAACTTTCTTGATCTGTAGTAAGTACTTTAGATATCACCTTGTACAGGATGCTTACCAAACTTATTGGTCTAAAATCTTTAGGAGAGCCTACTTGTTCTTTTTTCGGTATAAGACTGATGAAGGAGCAATTTGTTCTCCAATCAAGTTTTTCCTTGGTGTGAAATTCCTCCACTACTTTCATAAAATCATCCTTAATGATGTCCCAAGATACTTTGTAAAACTCCATGCAATAACCATCTGGTCCTGGTGACTTATTGTTCTTGAAACTTTTGATTACATTGCTCACCTCTTCTTCATCTATCTTTCTTTCCATCCACCTTTTATCTTCTTCTGAAATTTTTGTAAAATGAAAGTCTTCCAGTTGAGGCCTTGTGGGATGCTTCTCTTGAAATAGCTGTTGAAAGTAACTTGTGATTTCATGTTTTATATCTTCTTGATTGAAATTGTCTTCTCCATTTATAATTAGCTTCTGTATTGTATTTCTGCTTCTTCTTCCCTTTGCAAGTACATGGAAATATTTAGTGTTGGCATCACTTTCTTTGAAATATTTTGACTTTGATCTGATGAGCCATTTCCTGGCATTTTCCAAATTCAATTGTTTTAGTTGAGCCCGAAGCTCCACCCTTTCACTGAAAGAGAGTTAGATAACATAGTATGTTCCTCCATAGCATTAAGAGTGTCTATTCTAGTGGTTAAAACTATTTTTCTTTCACTAATTTTTCCATATGTAACTCTGCTCCACCTTTTTAGATAAAATTTTAGATTTTGAAGCATTTTTGAAAAGATATAACTTGCTGACCCTCTAAACTCTAAAGAATTCCACCATAATCTGAGATTTTTAAGAAAGTCAGGGTGTTGAAACCAGTAGCTCCCTACTTTAAAAGGAGGTTTTTTCCTAATATTATCAGTGGTTGTAAGTAGTAATGCAGAGTGATCTGAGATGGTTCTAGATAAAACAGTTTGGGTAATTAGAGGGAATTTTGTAATCATGTTAGGTGACACTAAAATTCTATCTAGCCTACAAAGTATAGGATCTGCTTGCATATTGGACCAAGTATACATACCTCCATTTAGTGGAAGATCCACTAAATCATGAGCTTCCATGAATTCATTGAAAAGTCTCTTGCCTCTTCTAGAGCCTCCTGGTTTTATTTCTTTCTCTCCCTCTTCTTGTTGCATTAAAATCTCCGGCTAACACCCAATTTTCATTTACCCATCCTGTTAGATCTTCAACCTCCTCCCAGAAATCATATCTTCCTTCATTTGAACATGGAGAATCCAATAAATGTTATTTTAATGATACTAATCATTTATTGTTAAATTTTTAACTAATTTGTTCGTTAAGATGATTTCATTATGTTATCCTAATACCATATTCGATCTTTTGAAGTTTGTTGGTGAGTCATCGCCTGAACTGGTTGAGATCGTTGTATCAGCATATCATCATCATCAGCTGCCTGATTCAATCCTGCTAGATGACACAATGGAGTTACCACAGTTTCTACTACTGTTGGAGGGTAATCATTCTTCAATACAATGAGCAATTTCACTCAATGGCCTGTATTTGTATTTGTTTCCATTTCCATTCAAAATACAAAAAAACGGATTCAAAAACGGCGGAGCTATACTAACTATTGTGACTAGGAAAAATTTTTGCACTCGCAGTGCTAGTTCAAAAACGAATTCGCAGCATCACAGTCGTTTTTGAACTCGCACCTTGCGAGTCTTTTTTTTCCTTGTGACTAGTGTACAACTTTTGAGTTGGAACATTCTGTCCATGAGTGAATCGCATAAGTCACGGTTCGAGTGGTACGATTCGGCTAATGAATCACTCCAGGCAGAGTCAATCGATTCCGTCTGATGACTCTGATCCAAACGAATTCATCCGATCTAACTGTACCGATGAATTGTTGTTTTTATCTTGGTTGTTTTCTTTCGGATCATCGGATTTGATTCTTCGCTGATTCACTTAGGTGCTTGCAGCATGTTTCTGAATCAGCAGATATAGAAATGAGATTCTTAGCTAAAAATAGATCAACTTAGTGTTGGAAAACCATTAATAATAAAAGGATTTTTAAAGTTTTTAATAAAACTTATAATTTATTGTTTTCTTTTGTGAATGAAAGTTATTAGTCCCACATTGTGGAGTTTCCAATTTTTAGTAGTTTTAAGAGACTATATAAACCTTTTAGTCCCACATCGGGGAGTTTTTCTTCTTAAGTTGTATTTGTCAATTATATAAACAAATTCACTACTTTTGTTAAATCTATGGGAAAGGGGTTGCTCCTTATTGTAGAGGGATCCCTAAGGGAAAATATTTTATAGACGTTTCTTAAGCGTTCGCGATTTTTCTTAACGGTTTTTTTCGGAGTTGTCAAGCTCAAGTTGAGCATCTACTACATATGCTAGTAGTAGGTGTAGTAGGGTGTTTTATCCTGGAGGTATCCGTCCTGTGAGGGCTATAGCATCACTCTTGAGTGTAGCCGGGCGCTAATGTCTTAAGGGCAACGTGTTGAACACGTGACTCACTGCTTTTTCCAAAGTTTTGCCTTGTTGTTGTTGCGGCGATTTGGGGAGCTCGTCCGTTTCATCAAATCGATCACTTCCACTATAAAGGAGCTAAGTATCAATAACTTTTGCTTATTTGATTTTTTCCTTATTTTTGATTATTGCACCCAACACTTAGTACTCATGAATCTTCATAATAATGGTGTCATGTTGATCTATCCAGAACCCTGGAAGTGGAGAGAGTAGAGAGGATACACACAAGAAATTAGAGACTACATTTCTGTAAACTTGTAGATTTTCGTTAATGTAAAACAATGCATTTATATTTCTTTGCCTTCGATTTGTGAAGTGCTTATTACTACTAATCAATGACGGTTAATATCTAAACCGTCTTAGACAATAAATCACACAGAAGTGGTCAAAAAAAACATGAAACTACTAATCAATGACGGTTAAGATCTAAACCAAAATTTGGTTCTAATTTGTTAACGAATGCAAAGCTCAAGTAGAGCTTTCATTGCCTTTCTTTTCTTGATCACTTTCCCATAAACAGATCTCCCTAGCTTCATTTCTTTCTCCATCTCCACAACTCCACCAATAACACCGTTTCTTCTCAACCCTTCCACCACCATTTTCAGAACTCTTTCGTCACTGCCTACTGCTTCTGCAACGCTTTCACCAACAACCTCAGCTGGTGGAATCCGTCGTCCCCACCTTTGCATAGACTTTTCCGACTGGAAAGCTTCTGAAAATACCCTCCAGAATGAAGCTCTCAAATGGCCCTTCTCCCTTTTCTCCCCCTTGAGCATCCATCTCTTCATCCCTTCCTCTAATCTGACAATTACATTACCTATTTCTGACCCGCATTCCAGCAAAATCTCAATCTCATTCAAACCCTGATTACGGCTGAACATATCTCTCTCGAATCTGCATCTGTTACATTGACAATGAAATCCCCAAGTTTTAGACATCTCATTTCTCTTGTTCAATGGTGTTAAAACATCAAAATAAGCGAAAAATATTTCTTCCCCGGTTTTGATATCTCGCGAAGCATGAACCATTAAGTGATCTCCAATGTGTAGCCGCCTCGCATTAGGCTCACAAGAGTGGTTAATAAAAGATGCCAAAATCCATAAACCAACACCATAATAATCACTATTCTTTCCAAGAACTTTAGCCGAAATTCCGTCTTCTTCGGTTAGCGAATTCACATCCAAAATGTTCAAAATCCTAGCAACATCAGGCTTCATATCCTGAGATAATAAAAATTCATCATTGTCAGGCCTGAAAACACCAATGTCAGGAACTGGAAGCATCTCTTCTTCTTCCCCAGTTGATAATCTGCAAATCAAATCATAAGTCTTTCTACATTTCGTCGCAACATCAACAACTTTTTCGACGAAATCTTTCCACATAACCATCTTTGAATCTTCACCACATTCAGGCAAAAAAATCCCCCTATCAGTAGCAACTGCCTTAGTAACAAACAATAAACTCCCTGCTTCAACATTCTTCGTAGTAAACAAACCTCGACCACTCACCTCAGATTTCTTAATCTCGACCGGTCCAGTGAACTCGGCGAGATCTGGATTTTGATCTTTGGAAAACCCATTTAATACCCAATCTGACAAATCAAAAACCCCAGTCCTAGATTGATACTCAAGTTTCTTACATCTATCTAACAACCCATTTATCATTTCAAAATCACTGTTCTGAATAGAATCATTATCATGTAAAGCCGATTTAAAACAATTAGAAGCATTTACATATTGATTAAGATGCAATAAGATTTTACCTTTACAGACAAGGGTTTTGAAATGGGTTTTCTCGATTTCCAATGCTGCATTACAATCTTCAAGAGATTCCGCGTAATGACGGATCTTTGATTTTGCTTCGGCTCGATTTGATAGAGCTAAACAAAGGGTTTTCTGTAGTTTGTTAAATCGATCTGGGTTTTCAGATTTGGAAGTGATTTTTGAGAGATGATTTTGAGAGAGGGATATGAATTGAGTGTAAACTTGAATTGATTCTTTGTATTCCTCTCTCAAAAGTAGTTCTGTTGCTTTGAATCTGAGCTGTTGCATCAATTCTTCTTCATCTTCATCATCTATTTTCATTTTTGATAGGTTTTTGAGATTTAATTAAGAAATTAGGTTTTGTTTTTTTTGCTCTTTGCGTTTGATTTTGTGTTTTATACTTTTTAAACTTTTGTAACGGTCGTATTCGTTTTATAACGGCAACGGCTATCTCGGTTTTAGAATCATTAAAATACGGAGTAAATTTTGTTTAACTTCCTGTACCACAGATTGTGGTATACCATTTCAATCGTAACCGTTCATTTAGACTATTGGTTACACTTGTATTAGCAAATGTGCTGATACTATTTTTTTTTTTTTGTATTTATAGAAAAAGCTTAGGCCTATAAGGCACTAACAAACATACTCAGCGTTTGTGATGGCATTGGTAGCAGTAGTGCTACTTATCCTGCCAGCATTGTTTCTACATAATAAAGCTAAATTGAAAGCATCCAAGTTTTGTTGTCTGTGAATACTACTAGTGGGAATGTTATTTATGCCCCTACTATCCATGGGTCTATCACAAATACCCTTATGAGTCTTTACAAATACCCCTAATGGCATAATTGAAATTATGAATAGAAAAATAATTTACATAATCCCATTATTAACCTTTACATCTTATACTACAGCTTCTTCTTCATTTCTCACTCAAGAAAAACTAATGGAACTCTCACCACCTCCATCTCCGTCGCCACTACCATCTCCATCTCCGTCACCACCACAGCCAACACCACCATCGATCTAATATTTACCCTAGATCTTTTTATTTTTATTCTTTGTTTCCTCCTCTCCCAAAGACAGCCACCACCATCATCTTCATCGTTGCCGTCGTCGCAACACCTCCTCCACGACATCACCATCTCTACTTCCGCCAAAATTCCAGAATCATCTTTACTCGAATATCTCCATAACTAGATCTCATAAAGTAAGGTTTTTAGATTCAGAGATATAAAGTTCGAGATAAATTTGATAATTGAAGAAGCGAATCTAGGGTTTCGAGATTCGAGAGATTAATTTGATATTGAAGGCGAATTTAGGTTTTTAGTTATGATTTAGTTATTCTTCCTCTACTGATTTCAAACAAGATTCAGAGATTATTTTTTTTGGTTTTCAATTTGATAATTTTGAATCGAGATTCAGGTTGAAGATTCGATTCAGTGAATTTTATTATTGAATTGATAGGGTCAATAACAATGGTGGGTTAATGTTTTGGTCGTGTAATGGTGGTGGATGGTGGTGTTGTTGCAGCGTTGGTGGTGGAAGTTTCAACAATGGTGTTTTGGTGAATGTTAAACAGAGAAGATGAAATTGAAGAACTGAATCTAGGGTTTCGGGTTGAAGCTTGTTTGGTGGTTGAAATGGTTTATGTAGTGGTCGTATGTGAGATTGCAGGTAGTATGAAGAGATGCTTGTGTTTTGTGGGTAGTTGTTGGTGGTGTTGTAATTGGAGTCTGGTGGCAGCGGTTGTGTCGGTGGTTAGTGAAGATGAAGGTGATGTTGATGCTAATATGTTGTCTTGAATCTTTTTTTGATTACATACGGAGTTCAAGGGCGTTGATCGATTCCAGAGATGAGAAGGAGATTTGGGACTGATGATTCAGAGAGATATGGTGGATTTTGTGGGTTTTGTTGATTGCAAAGCTAGAGATTTTCAAGATTGGGTATAACTCGGTAAGAACAAGGAATGAGTGCATGCCTCGGTTTGGTTGTTATAGTAATGGCTCGAATATGAGGTTTGCAAAAAGTGATGATGTAATGTGAGACAGAGATATGAAGTCGCAATGAAATGAAACTGGTTTTGGTGATGGGTTAAATATGTTGTTGTTGATATTCATTGAAGTGGGAATCTGAGATAGTTCTAAAGCTAAGGAGAAATGAAGAAAGGATGGATGTTGTGTTGTCTCAATAATCGTTATATGAATGTCTAAGTTTCAAATACAAATTGCAGGTGTTGGCAGGTTGATGGTTATGAGATACTGAATGCAATGATATAGATGTATGCAAGGAAATGATATTGCAGGTGTAATGAAAAGTTGTAGTTTGTGTGTGGCGTAACAGTCAGTCTGAAGCTGAAATGGAGTAGATCAATGCTAGGGAAATGAAATGGGGACATGTTGGTTTGATGCTGAGAGGCTGAAGCTGTTGGTTTGATGCTGAGAGGCTGAAGCTGTTGGTAGATGCAGGGATGTTCAGAAGAGATGTTGTTAATCGAAGTGAAGGGATTGTGGTTGTCTTTTTGCTTTTTGCTTGTGTGCGTGCAACTTGGTATATGTCTGTTGGTGTTGTTGGAATTGGTTGTTAGTCGCTTGACTTATCACAAACTGTTCCGTCGGAAGGTAAAGTAATTGCAACCCCTGGACAACCTCATCAAGTTGCTTCCACTATTGGAGACAACTTGAGCTAGTTGCTTCCTTTTCCGGAGACAACCTGAGAAAGTTGCTCGCACTTTTGGAGGCAACTTGGTAGTTGATTCCATATTGGAGGCAACTTGAGCTAGTTGATTCCGATCCGAGGCAACTTGGTTATGTTTTTGGGTCCATTCATTCATCGAAAATTATCTTATACCTATATCTTTAGAGTAGTTGTGGACGAATTTGTGGTGCAAATGATAACATAGGGTTGTGTTGAGTTGCGATGATGGTTGTCTTTGCCGATGCTCGTTCTTTAAAGTCAAGAGGGTAGATGAATGCTTAGGAAGTTGAGTATGAACTCAATATGTATC
>JAJJWW010004642.1:0-25622 GCA_023531295.1 Papaver armeniacum
TTTACAACTCTTTGCTAAATATCGTAGAAAGTCATATGTTTTACAACTGTTTTGAAGTAAGAGTTGTCGTATATCATCACTACCAACACTTAGGACCAAGGGGTTTCGATAAGAAAAACAACGACAACTCTTTAAGAAAAAGAGTTGTGACAACATTTAGCTATAACAACTCGTTTTATAAGTGTAGTGACTTAGCCTATGACAACTCTCACAAGTGTTGTGGAAGAACACAAAAATATGATAATGAAAAATATGTTAGAGGGGAGATTCGAACATGAACCCTTTGCATGGAAGTGTAGCTCGTCAACCATCCTTTAAGTTCACAAGTTATGTTTTTTTATTTTTTTAATAGAAACCTACAACAACACTTATAAGTGTTGTTGAAGTAAAATATATAATGTTGGAAAAAATGAGGTTATAGGGGAGATTCGAACATGAATCTACTGCATGGACGTCTAACTCATCAACCATCCTTACCGTTCACAAGTTTTGGCTTTTTTTTTTTCTTTTTGTATTAAAAATGTATAACAACACTTATAAGTGTTGTTGAAGTAAAAATATAGAACATTAGAAGAAATGAGGATGGGGGGATTTGATCCTCAACCTCCTGTATGGAAGTCTACACCACTAACCATACCTACACTATTACATGTTCTGTCAAGTTTGTGGTTCTTTAATACACTAACTTTATGACAACCCTTCATAAGAGTTGTAAAACAAAATGTAATGCTCAAAAATAATACTCAAAGTGATCGAGCCGCAAACAAAGACGAAGCCTTCTCTCGTAAACAATCACATACACGCCTTCTCCGTAAATAATTACATACATTTTTCACTATCCGTAATATTTACTTTACTCACTTCGAGATAAGGGTAGTCTGGTAATTTTCACACTCTCCATAATATTTATTACCTTTATTTCTAGTAAGGGTAATATGGTGATTTTAACAATTTATAATATTTAGTTTACTTATTTTCCGATAAGCATGGTCTGGTCATTTTCATAGTCTTCATAATATTTATTGCATTAATTTCCAAAAAGGGTAATATGGTCATTTTCTGAGTAATATTTACATTAATTTTTTCGATAAGGGTAGTCGGGTCACTTTCACAATCTCCATAATATTTATGGCACAAATTTCCATGAAGGGTACTATGATCATTTTCACTATCTCGTATTATTTACTTTACTTATTTCGGATAAGGATAGTTTAGTAATTTTCACAATCTCCGTAATATTTATTACCTTTATTTCTATTAAGGGTAATATGGTCATTTAACTCGGTAATCTTCGAACCTGGGATGTTCAATTCGATATATTTCTTATCCACCCCGATATATTTCTTACCCGTAAATTGATGGATTCGTCGTTCTTACCAAGTTTCTGAGTTAGAGTAGTCAACTCGCGGCCAGGTTTCGATCTCGGAGCACGGTATGCATAAAATATGCATAAATAAGGTTTGTTTAAGGTTTCGTAGAATATCTCGAAGAAATCTTACGTAAATGGATGGATTCGTCGTTCTTACCAAGTTTCTGACTTAAAGTAGTCAACTCGCGGCCGGTTTCGATCTTGGAGCCGGTATGCATACAATATACATAAATAAGGTTTGTTTAAGGTTTCGTAGAATATTTCGAAAGAATATTACCTGTAAATGGATGGTTTCTTCGTTCTTACCAAGTTTCTGACTTAGAGTAGTCAACTCGCAGCCGAGGCTTCGATTTAAGAGCCCGGTATGCATACATTTATGCGAAATAGGGTTTCTTTAAGGTTTCGTAGAATATCTAGAAGAAATCTTACAGTAAATGGATGGATTCGTCGTTCTTACCGAATTTACGAATTAGAGTAGTCAACTCGCGGTCGGGTTTCGATCTCGGATCCTCAAAGTACGCATACAATATGCGAGAAATAAGGTTTTTTAAGGTTTCGTAGAATATCTCGAAGGAATCTTACCTATAAATGGATGAATTCGTCGTTCTTACCAAGTTTCTGACTTAGAGTAGTCAACTCACGGCCAGGTTTCGATCTCGGATCCTGGTACGCATATAATATGTAGAAATAGGGTATTTTTAAGGTTTCAGTAGAATATCTCGAAGAAATCTTACTGTAAATGGATGGTTTCTTCGTTCTTACCAAGTTTCGACTTAGAGTAGTCAACTCGCGGCTAGGTTTCGATCTCGGAGCCTGGGTACGCATACAATATGCGAGAAATAGGGTATTTTATGGTTTCGTAGAATATCTAGAAGAAATCTTACCTGTAAATGGATGGATTCGTTGTTCTTACCGAATTTCTGAATTAGAGTAGTCAACTTGCGGCCAGGTTTCGATCTCGGATCCTGGTACGCATACAATATACAGAAATAGGGTATTTTAAAGGTTTCGTAGAATATCTCGAAGAAATCTTACTCGTAAATGGATGGTTTCTTCGTTCTTACCAAGTTTCGACTTAGAGTAGTCAACTCGCGGCTAGGTTTCGATCTCGGAGCTGGTACGCATATAATATCTTGTAAATAGGGTATTTTTTATGGTTTCGTAGAATATCTAGAAGAAATCTTACCCGTAAATGGATGGATTCGTTGTTCTTACCGAATTTCGAATTAGAGTAGTCAACTTGCGGCCGGGTTTCGATCTCGGATCCGGTACGCATACAATATGCGAAATAGGGTATTTTTATGGTTTCGTAGAATATCTAGAAGAAATCTTACCCAGTAAATGGATGGATTCGTCGTTCTTACCAAGTTTCGACTTAGAGTAGTCAACTCGCGGCTAGGTTTCGATCTCGGAGCTCCTGTACGCATACAATATGCGAGAAATAGGGTATTTTTATGGTTTAAGTAGAATATCTAGAAGAAATCTTACCCGTAAATGGATGGATTCGTTGTTCTTGCCGAATTTCTCGAATTAGAGTAGTCAACTTGCGGCCGTGTTTCGATCTCGGATCCCGGTACGCATACAATATGCGAAATATGGTATTTTTATGGTTTCGTAGAATATCTAGAAGAAATCTTACGTAAATGGATGGATTCGTTGTTCTTACCGAATTTCGAATTAGAGTAGTCATCTTGCGGCCAGGTTTCGATCTCGGATCCTGGTACGCATACAATATGCAGAAATAGGGTATTTTTATGGTTTCGTAGAATATCTAGAAGAAATCTTACCTGTAAATGGATGGATTCGTCGTTCTTACCGAATTTCGAATTAGAGTAGTCAACTCGCGGCCGGTTTCGATCTCGGATCCCGGTACGCATACAATATGCGAGAAATAGGGTATTTTTATGGTTTCGTAGAATATCTAGAAGAAATCTTACCCGTAAATGGATGGATTCGTCGTTCTTACCGAATTTCTGAATTAGAGTAGTCAACTCGCGGCCAGGTTTCGATCTCGGATCCTGGTACGCATACAATATGCAGAAATAGGGTATATTTAAGGTTTCGTAGAATGTCTCGAAGGAATCTTACCTATAAATGGATGCTTTATTCGTTCTTACCAAGTTTCTGACTTAGAGTAGTCAACTCGCGGCTAGGTTTCGATCTCGGAGCATGGTATGCATAGAATATGCAAAATATAGTTTGTTTAAGGTTTCGTAGAATATCTCGAAGGAATCTTACCTGTAAATGGATGGATTCGTCATTCTTACCAAGTTTCTGACTTAGAGTAGTCAACTCGCG
Source organism: Papaver armeniacum (assembly GCA_023531295.1). Taxonomy (NCBI): domain Eukaryota; kingdom Viridiplantae; phylum Streptophyta; class Magnoliopsida; order Ranunculales; family Papaveraceae; genus Papaver; species Papaver armeniacum. Next base: position 3,668 of record JAJJWW010004642.1, read on the forward strand.
GGGTTAGGTTTCGATCTCGGATCCTGGTACGCATACAATATGCAGAAATAGGTTTTTTTTAAGGTTTCGTAGAATATCTCGAAGGAATCTTACCTGTAAATGGATGAATTCGTCGTTCTTACCAAGTTTCTGACTTAGAGTAGTCAACTCGCGGCCAGGTTTCGATCTTGGAGCCCGATATGCATACAATATACAGAAATAAGGTTTGTTTAAGGTTTCGTAAAATATTTGAAGGAATCTTACCCGTAAATGGATGGTTTCTTCGTTCTTACCAAGTTTCGACTTAGAATAGTCAACTCTCGCGGCCCGGTTTCGATTTAAGAGCACGGTATGCATACATTTATGCGAAATATTTTGTTAGAAATCTTACCCGTAAATGGTTGGTTCGATCTCGGAGCCACTTTCTTTTTCGAAGTCGTTAGAAAAGGGTTTGTTTAAGGTTTGAGAGAATATTTTGATATATCCTGCTAAGGTTGAAGTCGAATGAGCTTCTTGGTTTATAGTTTGTATGTATACCACATTTGAAGTTCGAATCGACACCGAGCTTCATATTATCGATTTCGATGATATATCCCGCTATGTTTTAAGTCCGAACCCTCCTGGAGCTTCTCGGTTCATAGTTTGTATGCCGTTATACCACATTTGAAGTTGAATATTGAGATTCATATTTATTGAGTTAGATAATGTATCATGTTAAGTTTTAAGTCTGAACCCTCCTGGAGCTTCTCGGTTCATAGTTTGTATGCCGTTATACCACATTTGAAGTTCGAATCGACAATGAGCTTCATATTTATCGATTTCGATGATGTATCTTGCTACGTTTCATGTCAGGACCCTCCCGGATCTTCGTGTCTTCATAGTTTGTATGTATTTATATCACATTTGAAGTTTGAATCCATCCGGAATTTCGTGGTCCATCTCTAGTAATCTTATAACCCGAGTCTACCGGTATGAACTAAAGCTACTTCATGACATGTATGACTAGTCAAAATTACTTCATGACCTATGTGACTAGTCGAAATTCAAACCGGAAGCACAAAAAAAAAAGTACAAAAGCACAAAGAGAAAGCACAAAAAAACACACCAATTATCGAATTCATTTTTATTTTCCCGATTCATTCTTATACATTTTTTGGATTTTTTTATATCGAATATCGATAACAATGCCATAAATTTATTAATATTTTTTTGGAATTTTTTTTCGTGTCGAAGGTTGATAATATAACCGAATAATGAGTTCGTATTAACACAAAGAGAAACACATGCTTCTCAATCCGTATGAGCATCCCAAGTACAATCTCAACCGTCAAGATCTTCCCTTAATCCGTATGAGTGGATCAAATGAAATCTTGTTCGTACATTCTTTTACACGTAACCCTCCTCAACACTAAGAACTCCAATTCCTATCAATTTTCTCTTTCTTCCTCTCCGTCAGTTTTCTTCCTCAGCCCGCGCCTCCGACTCTCCCTCTTTTTTTTTCTTCTTGATTCATCGTTCTTACCAAGTTTCCGACTTATAGTAGTCCACTCCCGGCCGGAGTTATGCATAAAATATGCCAAAATAGGGTTTGTTTAAAGTTTCGGGGGAATATTCGGGAGGAATCTTACACGTAAATGGATGGATTCATCGTTCTTCCAAAGTTTTCGTCTTATAGTGGTCCACTCACGGCCATGTTTCGACCTCGGAGCCATGGTATGCATACAATATGCCAGAATAGGGCTTGTTTAAGGTTTTAGAGAATATTCCGAAGGAATCTTATCTGTAAATGGATGGATTCATCGTTCTTACCAAGTTTCCGATTTATAGTAGTCCACTCCAGGCCAGGTTTCGATCTCGAAGCCAGGGTATGCATAAAATATGCCAGAATAGGGTTTGTTTAAGGTTTTTGAGAATATTTTGAAGGAATCTTACCTGTAAATGAATGGATTCATCGTTCTTACTAAGTTTTTGACTTATAGTAGTCAACTAGCGGCCATGTTTCGATCTCGGAGCCACTTTCTTTCTCGAATCTACACTGAGCTTCATATTTATCGATTTCGATGATGTATCATGCTAAGTTTGAAGTGAGAACCCTCGAAGAGCTTCGTGGTTCATAGTTTATTTGTCGTTATACCACATTTGAAGTTCGAATCGACATTATCGATTTCGATGATGTATCCTGCTAAGTTTGAAGTCTGAATCCTCTCGAAGCTTCTTGGTTCATAGTTTATATGTCGTTATACCACATTTGAAGTTCGAATCGAGACTGAGTTTCATATTTATCGATTTTTATGATGTATCATGTTAAGTTTGAAATCAGCACCCTCCCGGAGCTTCTTGGTTCATAGTTTATTTGTCGTTATACCACATTTGAAGTTGGAATCAACACCAAGCTTCATATTTATCGATTTCGATGATATATCCTGCTAAGTTTGAAGTCTGAACCCTCCCGGAGCTTCTTGGTTCATAGTTTGTTTGTTGTTATACCACATTTGAAGTTGGAATCAACACTGAGCTTCATATTTATCGATTTCGATGATATATCCTGCTAAGTTTGAAGTCTGAACCCTCCCAGAGCTTCTTGAGTTTGTTTGTCGTTATACCACATTTGAAGTTGGAATCGACACCGAGCTTCATATGTATCGATTTCGATGATGTATCCTGCTATGTTTGAAGTCTGAACCCTCCCGGAGCTTCTTGAGTTTGTTTGTCGTTATACCACATTTGAAGTTAATTGGAATCGACACCGAGCTTCATATTTATCGATTTCGATGATGTATCCTTCTATGTTTGAAGTCTGAACCCTCCCGGAGCTTCATGACCTGTATGACTAGTCGAAATTACTTCATGACCTATGTTATTAGTTGAAATTCAAACCGGAAGCAAAAAGAGGAAGCACAAAAACACAAAGAGAAAGCATAAAGAAAACACAAAAAGCTTCATATTTATCGATTTCAATGGTGTATCCTGCTAACACGAGTCTTGCAGTATGAACTGAAGCTACTTCATGACCTGTATGACTAGTCGAAATTATTTCATGACCTATGTGACTAGTCGAAATTTAACCCGGAAGCACATAGAGAAAGCACAAAGAAAACACACTTTACTTGATCCGTATGACAGTCTTAAATCAAGTCTCTACCGTCCAAAGGTATCCTTAATCCGTATGACCATCTTTAAATCAATCTCGACCGTTCAAAGATAGGTATATTAGAAGATCAAAGAAAATTTCTTCATTTTCTTTCCTCTCTTATCTTCGTCTCTAACCTTATCTTCCGCCTCCCTCGCAAAAGAAAACCCTAACTCACCACAGAAGCTATTTCTCGATCACTCTCTATGTAAAAAAAATTACGGAAGTTGTAGATCGGTTCTTTCAAATTGCAATGGCTTCTTTGAAACTCATTTTCTCTTCTTCTTATTCTCTCTTCTTCTTTCTTCTTTTTCATTCTTCTTCTCTGCTCTTCTTCGGTTGAAAATCGAGAGGTGAAATTGAGGTATGGCTTGAGGAAAATTAAATCGTGAGGATGTATAAAAGAAGGAGGAGTTTGTTTCTGCTAATTATGAAGAAGAAGATTGAGTCCTGTTATGAATCGAGAACTAGGGTTTTCTTTGTGAATCCTTGAGTTAGAAATTGAGAAATTAAAGATGGGTTTGGTGAATACAGTATGATGAGGAAGAATTACTGATTGATTTGTGAGTTTTAATGAAGATTAAAAAAGCTAGGGTTTCTGTTCTTTCCCAAATAGATATTAGGGTTCTTGGATGTAATTGAATTAAGTGAATGAAATTGAAATTAAGGTTTTAGGGGAAGGATTAGAGATGGGTATGTTTGATTTGAAAATTTTATTGATGTTGTGAAGTTGTTAAGAAATAAATTTAAGAAGGTGATGATGATGTTGAATCGAATTAGAGGCCGTGGTGGTGGTGGTGGTGGTGGAGGCAGAGGAGGCGGCAGAGGAGGAGGTCTTGGTGGTGGTACTTAGCTAAGGAATTCTGCATTGAACTTGTTGCCGCATTACCACTTCCACAGGTAAAAAGCTTACTTAGCTTTGCAATATTTTTCTCAATTTTCACTAAGTTAACCAAATATTTTGTTGCAGAATGTAGCTGTGGAAGACGTTCTAAATATGGGTTTACCCTTTACATCCTCGGTATCTCTACCTGGTTCTACTAGTAATCGGTTTGATGAATTGAGTTAATCCGAGCTCAATTGGGGACGATGAGTTTGTGCTTGAATGGTTGATGTTTTAGCTGGGTCGAGTCTGAGTTTTGTGAGAAATAGTGAAAGTCGTGGGTGATTTGGATGAATTACGCAGGTAAATGGTTCCATGGAGTCTGTGGGGTTCTGTTTGAGAGAAGACAAGAGGTTTTTGAAGTGAAGTTTTCAGTTTGGAAAACTCGGTAAAAATGTATGTCCTTACTGACTGATTTGGTGGATGTGTTTCAAGGTTTTTGAAGTTAAGCGAAATTGTTATTGGTTTGGGTGATTCAGGTCTTGGAATCGGAGATTTCCGAACAATGTAGCTTTTGAATAATTAGGTAAGTATAAGCTTTTGCAATCTGCCGGATATTGTCATAGAACCAAGTAATCCTCCACCAAGTAATCTCAAATATTATAAACATGTATGCAGCTTCAGAAAACATCCTAATGTTTTTGTAGCTTTCATATTTCTCAGTAATTGTTGTCTCACTGTTTCAAGCACACACTCAGTACATTTCTGAAATGGTTTGTTTTAAACCTCGAATCGGCCGATTTTGACTAGTTTTGTGGTGTTTGTGATGATTTGATTGGATTTGGGGCTATTTGTGACAGGAAGTATGGTCCAAAGGCGCTGTGTGAAGCACTGGGAGTAATACACCGACTTCGCTAGAGAAAACCCGATGTTGATACTAATGTTGGTTTATCTTCTCATCCCTGTGGAATTGTAAGTAAGTTTGGATTTTTTTCTTCGTTTGTGGGTGTCATTGTTGCTAATTTTGAAGGAAAATTCATGTGTAGAACTGCTGCTTAGCATGAGTGTGAAAATATACATTTCAATCACTATGTGAACTTGGTGATGTGTCAATTGCTTTGCACATCTTATACACCTAGTCATTTTTTGTTTTATATATGAGCGAGTCCCTTCGCCGGTACAAATATTTGTGGAGTTGCTTTTGTTTAGTACATAATTGTGGTTAATTAATTAAATAAAGTAAAAGGGTGCCCAATTGGTAGTAGCTTGTTAATATGTGGACAAGTCCTGATGATGCTTCTTGTTCATTTTCTTTTAAGTCATTACTTGACAACTTTCCTTAATTAGTGAGCATTTTAACAAAGAGCAAGATTATAGATGCCAAGCTAATGCTAAATTGGGCGGATTGGTTGGTTTAATAATACGAACCTTATGGTGATAGCTTTGTATTATTTGCCGAGGGAAATTGATGATTCATGTTACTTTACAGTTACAGATTTTGTTGGAGTCTTATCCAAATTGTTATGGTTCTTTGAATATGTTTGAAATTTGTGCTTCTATTTTTAAGCTCCACTATCCGTGATAAGATCATCCCACATGTTGTGTCGTGGTTCACTGGAGAAGTTGTCCCGAGTGAAGAATTTGATATGGATATGGATGGTGACGAGGAAGATGACGGCGAGAAAGATGAGGATGGAGATGACAACGAGGAAGACGATGATGAAGATGAAGGAAAGAACATGAAGAAGGTAATATCACTGAACCCCTTAATCTGAACTCTTCTCGTTATGCTACTCAATTTCTTCTCTTCTCAAATCTGTTCTAATATGTTCTCTTTGTTTGCTCGCTTGACTTAAATCCCCACAGCCAACATCCGGAAAGGTAAAAAATCTCTCTCTATTTGCTCATTTTCTTTTTAGTGAGTTCATGTCAATTCAATTTTATTCACTGTTGTGGTTTGTATGTTAGATCTTTGTAGCTGAGTTTATCTACTTTCTGAGTTGCAGAAAAGTAGAGTTCCAGCTGCTGAAGGACAGCAAGGGGAGGGACCTCCAAAGTGCAAGCAGCAGTAAGGTTTGGTTTAGCAGAGACCAAGTAAATCTTTGCCATTTTTTTGAATGCGTGTGTTTAACATTGGCAAGTTGATTGTGTTGCGTATTCGTCATTGTTTCACTAATGATCAACAAATAATGATTCAACAAGGTCGAATGTTGTTTGAATATGTTACTATGAATGCAATTGCAATATGGAAAGTCTTAAGAAATATGACAAGGTAAACCATCTTTTTTTTTTTTAATGTGAAGATATTTAAAATGCTCCTTGTACATCCTGGTTTATTGAGGTTCTCTTGGATTTTGCAGGTACACTCCTCTCCAAGAGTTGGGTGCCTTCTATATAAATTCCAATGGATCTATGGAGTTTGATCGAGTTTGTCGATCAATTCTCTTGTGATCTTGAGTTAGATCATCCTTTAATGATGAGTAAGAACATGAAACTAGGATAGACCAAGTATCCTTTCTAGTTTCTCTAGAAAAAACAGTAAGAACATGAAACTAGGAATACCGGGTCTATCCTTTGTTTGATAAGCTTTAATCTTTACTAAAACACTTCAACATTACGGGCGTGGGTATTATTGGAAAGAGCGGATGCTTGAGGAACGTTAGAGATGGTCAAACAATCAAGAATACTAAGAGTCATGAGACCAAATAATGAAAACTTTGCTCTTTATCCGGTTCTAGAATATAATGTTACGGGAATAAGCGTAGTGTGGGATTGTAGGCATGTATTCATTGGTGGGTAAAGAATTGGGATCCGAACTTTCTTTGTGAACTGTACAATATTTTCTTGTTAGAATGAATGTAAATGTGTTACACTAGCGAGGTTAATGTGAATTACTTTTTGATTTCTAATTTTTTTTTTTTCAAAATAGTTTTATGCACACAATCCAAACAAAAGTTGTAGTTACACATTCATCTACCGAAAACAATAGATGTATTTACTTCAAATATTACAACCTTTAAGGATGTTGTGTTAGAGATTATGACTACACAAGACAAAGGTCAGTGATGAAATTTCTACAACTCTAGCAAGTGTAGTGACCGTAGTATTCACAATACTAATAAATGTTGTCTTTCATATTTCAACTACACAAATCAGATATTGTTAAACAATATCTTTACAACATAACTATGTGTTGTCCAAGACAGTTCCACAGCTCATACGAGTGTGGTGCAAATCTTATTCATAATACTAATAAGGGTTGTTACATACATTTCCACGATACACAAACTTTGTTGTTCAAGATAGTCCTACAACACAAGCAAGAGTTGTGTTAGGCTTTCAAAAAAAATTCGAAAGAGAATCACAACTTTGGCAAAATATTGTCGAACCATGAATCACATCACCCTTTACAACCCTTGTCAACCATTGTAGAAAAGCTTGGACTTTCTACAATACCCCCATTCCACAATGCATGAAATGGAGTTGTCGTAGGGGTACTACAACTCTTATCTAGTGTCGTCAATGATGATTTTTCCCGTAGTGATTCTAATAGACAAGTTGCAAAAAAAAAAATCGGCGGCCTTCTACCGCCATATACTAACTTCATAAAATAGCACTATCCAAGAAATATTCTTGGGTCCGTCCCTGACACGGAGTATCGAGTTCAATGTCAGTAAAATTTGTTTATCAAACTTCCTTCTTCATGTCCTTGGAAGATAATGCCATTTCTTTCTCCCCCGGAGTACAAACTCCACGGTGAACAAGTAAAATAGAATAAAAAATCGTTCCTCCAACCGCTATTGGCACTTGGATTTTACATTTGTTGCCGCATATCTGCACTATCCAATAGGGAAGTGCCTACACGTGGTTGCAAATCATGTATTTCTTTTTACGATTTCAACTATGGAGGCTACTTGGATTTGCATATTGAGGACCAAAGCTCGCAATGAAATATCATTTCTGGTAGGGGTGTTATGGTGAGAATGTTCCATTAATCCCCAACATTTTCTTGTTGAGTGATAGGACCAAGGCCAACACTACCAAACTAAAGAGGTCTCGAGAGTCGAGTGAGTGAGTTCCAACAGGGACTTTCATTATTGGTGAATGGTGATTCTACTAGTTGGTGCGGCACTCCTCCTTTATCTTGGGGCCACATTATCATGGTATCCAGCTAGCTCAAAATTCTATCATGGGGTTTTGCCGTTGAAGGTCGTGGTCGTTAGTGTTGACATTTGGTGACCTTATGATTACAAAACCCAATTTGTGGTCATCTGAGGTCAAATGCTATGTACACGCAATAACTTGAGGACAAAAAAAAAAAAAAACTAAATCTTAACAGTTAACATGAACACAAGTACACGCAATAACTTGAGGGTTGTCGGCCCAAATGCCTCGCATTTCCTCTGTACTAGCTTGGAAAGCATTTTGGCTTTACAACATTTACTGCTGGACTATCAAGGTAGGTGAAACGGATGTGTTTTCTGGCGCTATAGCGTCCCGTTGCCGCAAAGTGTTCTTAATTGTTGTTTCCTTATCACTTAACGTGGATCGGCAGTAAATAATTCTTGCCAAGCAGCAACAATAGCGATCTGCATGCTTTAAAAATAAAAATAAAATAAAAATAAAAAGCGATTTGCCACCAGATATCTAGCTAATTATGCTTCAAAAAAAAAAAAAAAATCTAGCTAATTCAAAATTTTCGCCCCCCCGTCTTAAACGGAAAATTGGGATACCTGACCGTACTCGAAGAAACGGTATGGTTTATCACTTTCAATGCACATCGGCTTGTAGTATTTTTATACGCGCCCGACTGTTGGTACATCTTTTATCTCCAAGGACTGGGTATAATGTTAGAAAACATGCCGACTTTCGGTATCAGAAATGATTAAAAAAAACACGCCCACGAGGCGACGAACGTTACAGAACACGCCCAACCTATTTCGGTACAAATGATAAATACCGGCTAAAAGGAAGTTTGGCTTCCAAATTTCTAAGGACACAGATAACGGATATCCATCCACCAGTCAATGCACAGTTGAATCTACTTTGAATTCTGCTGACTCAAAAAAAAATCGCACTTTAACGTTTTCACAAAAATGGATATATCATATATTCTGAAGGCATAACCGACATCACGGAAAACCCCCAAATGCTAATAATCAAAAACAAAAAAAAACATGAAAATTGTTCTTCCGAATGGAAATCACAAGAAGATGATGAGAAGAACAAATCTCATCAATTTTATTAACAACTCAACTCATAATAACTATAGTTTCAAGCATCAAACACACACAATTACATGAAATCCAAACCCTGCTAAAATCCCCAAATTAATTAACAGGACCAAAACTAACAACCGATCTAGAAGGTGTTTCCCAAGCTTTAACAACAACAGTAGCATCAAACAAATGAGGTTTACCCTTCCAAATTAGAGAAACCTTCAAAAAGTATTTAATCCCTGAAACAACTTGTTTCTCGGCTTTAACAACTTGTCTGAATATCAAACGTCCTTTGTCTCCTTTCTTATAAGCCAGATTATAATCATCAACTGAAAATTTCCCCAAATCTTGTATTTCTTTGTTTGATTTCACATTTTTTATTTCAGTTTTTCCTCCTACTTTTTTTCCTCCGAGAGCCTCTGTTGATGACAGGAAACAGACGAATATGAGGATGGAGACAGTGAGGAAGGTAGAAGAATGTAGCGCAGCCATGGATTGAAATTGGAGAAGTACTAATTTTAGGGTGGGTTTTTGAGGGAGAGGAGAGAGGGGATTTATAGAGGAAGCGTTTTAAGGGGCGAATTTTTTATAGAGGGAGGCACAAGTAGGGCCGCACAAGACCCGCCCATCGTACCCAAACCCGCTCGTACCCGCTAAACCCGTGGGTTTTTAATCCGAACCCGCACGTTGTGGGTGCGGGATTGATTATGAAATAAAAACCGATGTCTATGGATGTGAGGTTGGTTTTAGCTAATACCCGCCCAAACCTGCCCAAAAAACCCGCTAAATATACATCATTGATAAAACTAATCGGAAGTCCTCGATCCTTGAGGATGTTAGGAGGAGAGACTTGAAGATGATAGAAGAGACATGAGTCACTTACTGTTGGTATGGAAACTTTTATTGTTTAAGTTTTAATCGAACTTTAAAGTAGTAAATCTTGTTTAAACTTTAAACTTGTTTTTATTGGTTTAAGCTTAATAATGAAAACTTATGTAGTTATGTTTATGGTTTGTTTTTTGAAGTTATCAAGAACTTAAGTAAGTAGTTTATTTAAACTTTAAAACATGTGTGTGAATGATTATTGAATATAAAGCGGGTTTAAATCCAAACATGCCCAACTATGCGGGCGGAGTAACAAAATCCGCCCCATTGTTTGTGGGTGCGGGGTTGGTTATGAAAATAAAAACTCGCAGTCTGTGGGTGCGAGGTTGGTTTTAGCTAATACCCGCCCATGTGCATCCCTAAGCACAAGTTTTAATTTTATCGGACTAGTTTATCTCCCGTGCGATGCACGGAGTCGACTCTTCTGCTTATGGAATACATAAAAAATAAATAAGTTAATATTTGAGTTGGTGTGCAAGAAAATGATATATGGGTTGGTTTAGGGGGCTCACATTTTGGTGGCCACTACTATGAAACCGCTTTTACTTTCTTTTCATCAGTTACTAAGATGTTTTAGTCCTCCAGGTTGTCTCTTGCCTATGGTCTACCCATGGCCTCAACATTGATTTGAAAGGTTACCCTATTTGAAATCTTATTTGCAACTCGGTGATGCATTTCTTTAAGGTTACACCACTCTATGTTCTCTACCTTAATCTAGCATTTTAGATATGTTGCCACGAATTATGGTCCATTATGTTGAATCCCGTAAAGATGTTTGGTTAAATATATAAATCATCAAAATACCATATCCTAACATTCCATGTGGGTCCACAGATCCAACCATCCACCCACTCTCCCGTGCATGTTAAACCCGCCGGTGATGGATGAGACATGATTGGACATCTAGCACCTTGCACCAAATCCACATATTTTATCTGTTGTTCACCTGTGGCTTTAAAATCCAATTTAATTGAACAATCAAGGCACATAACTGTTATCATGATGATGGCTTCTGCATGATCCCACCTCTCTTCTCTACATATAAGTCAGTGTTTGAAGAATACTCCAGTCAATAGATCTGAAATTGTCAGGAATGTTTTGGTTATCCATATGGGAAATCGTTTTTCTTGATGACAGTAATTTTATATTATTTGAGTCCATAAGATGCATTTAAAATGCCAATGTACGTTGGGCTTTTATTCCCATCGAAAGCTTTTGATCCAAAGTAGAATCCGTTATTACGTGAGCATTGTGCCCAACACATCATGTGCATTTGCAAAAAATTTCTTATCGGAAATTGACATACGGTAAGTGGTAATGTATCCCTTGTTTCCACACATTCCTTATTATTAGTACTTTATCCAATAGCAACTCAATTATCATTTCTCGTCAGTTTCATGTTTTCCTAGTTGTGTTATAATTAACCTTGTGCCCTCAATAATGCCTTGTCTACTGTCTAGCTTGTTCAAGAGAATAATTGGCAATCCAGTTTTCAATCGTAGTTCATGATGCATCATGTACGTATTATCAACCTTGTTTAAAAATTCTCTAAGCTACAACTATGCCGCTTCCGTGTAATTCTCAGTAACAAAGATGCCTAATTTGTACATAGGTATTCGCGTTCCTAACTGTCGTTTTCTTTTTTTTCCCCATATATTCCGCAAGGAACTTATCATGCAATGTATCAGTTATTTCCTCTTTATATTTGATTTTTCAATGTATGGTTTATTTTTATACATGGAATACTTATTTATATTTCTGAAAATAGTAAATATGAAAATTTCGTATAAGAATTTCATTGAATATTTTATATATAAATATTTTCATATATTTATTTTATTTCTACTATGCAAATATTTTTCACGCAATTTAATATTCCTAATTAGGTAACTTCACTCTCGGATATATACTATTTATTTATGCTTCAGAAAATATAATATTTATTTAAACAAATCCAGTTTTACCCTTTAATAGAAATACCCAATTAAAATTAATGTAAACTACGTCAACATACTACATATATAATTGTTATTTTCTTGGAAAAGTCATTATTACTTATTACTTACATATATTTTGGGTGGTTTCAAGGTTCGGGCAAAAAAAAAGGATGGTTAAAACCTCCACTGAGGTCGGTGTTTGGAAGCTCGGCCCAAGAAAAAGTCCACATGGAAAACGCATCCTCATATGATGTAAATTAATTCCAATTTATCAGAAGGGAGCGAGATTATTTGGAATGGGTCATAGACCAATACATGTGTGTGGAATATTAGGGGTTATCTTTAATAACCAGAATCCTTTCTTGAATTATTTTTATTAATCTATGTGCATACTATAATCTTTCATATGTGCAGACACCTATTGAAATTGTTATTTAGTTATTTGTCATTTTCTTCTTCACAAAATCGCACACTTGAAATAATCACAACAAATAATAAATACAATAAAAATAATTAATAATCAGTCAAAGGAATTTGGCATGGGAGAAAAAAGATAAACCAGAGAGATGAGAAATAGTCGAATAGAGAAAAAAAAAAAAAAGAGGAATAAATGGAATAATCAATCGACTACATGTTTAATAAGGATCTTTTAAATACCTGCAAAATAACAAACAACACGACAACAAAACTTAAATCGAAAAATACTGAAAAATAAAACTAAAAAACAGTACAAACCCGTAATAATGGGTTTACTTTGACTAACGCCTTTTATAGAGACCCGAGCATCAAAAAGACTATTCTTGAAATTAATATTCTTCAAAGACCTAAAAATATCAAGATTTTTATTATTTTTGGCAGGCCCATTTTTTGACTAATTCGTAAACATTTTTATATTATAATTCTATAAGTGAAACTTTAAAAAATTTTAGTTTGAATAAAGATTTTTAAGCAAGATAAAAACATCACCTGAGTTGTCTTTCTTCGAAAGATAGAGGGAGCATCGATCACTTTCTCTGTAAAACTAACGACAACCAAGGATCAAACAAAAACATTAGTTTAAGCATTTATAAGACTTGCAGACCAAAAAAAAAAGTTGTGATCAAACTGGTTGCCAGTTGGTATTTGTTATCATATAATAAAATACTAAGATCTTTTCCCGTGAATGAAAGATTCAAACCGATATAAAAGATTACCGAGTTGTTCTCGAAGGAGAGAAAGAGCGTTGGTTTCGTGCACTTCTTGGATGATCTAAAGAAAAGCATCCACGGATCAAACAAAAAAATTATGTAAGCACGCAGTAATGCAGAAAACAAAGCCCTATAGAGAAGAAAAAAAATACCTGGAAGAAAGTAGCGGCGCCGAAAGATATTTGGGTTTTGGTATCACGTTTTATAGAGTGAGGTCGATCCGGAGAATATTTTGTAATAGAAAATAAGGAAATTGTACCGAATTGTTTGGAAATAATGTTGTATTTACCAAAAATATGGGGATACGCGTCGATTGAAATAATATTGGAAATATTACTGGTTATAATATTGGGAATTTTTTTTTAGGAAACAACACTTTAAAAGTTAGGCAATTTTTGTAATTATGGATATCTACTTTATTCTCATATTAAAATTAATTAGTGGTTAAAATATTTTTATACGAAAAATATATTACAGTAAATTGGTGGCCATATTTGGTAAGAGCCATTACTCGAAACTTAAAGGAAATATTCCTTAAGAGCCACATTTTGTGTCCCTGTTTGTTCGAAAAATAGGAAGGTCGTTTTAATATGATGATAACTTGTGTGTTGAATGGATCATAAAAAAAGCCTTGTGTTGCTGATAACTTAGCTTAAAAGACTGCTAATTAATTAGCTCATAGACTGTATTTGTGTCAGGTAACCTCCTGCCAAGGTACCATGGAGTGTAGACACATAATTAGTGGTTATTTCCTTATGTTTGGATTTTTTTTGTCACCTAGCAACATTAAATATCTTCACAATACCATGGACATAGAAGCTGCAATTGGCTTATTGGTGATTCTTGCTATATTTAACCCAGCATCCCCATCACCATCCCTTAGTAACTTGATTTATTCTTGCCCGGTCGTACGGAAGGCGAGACCCCATACCGCGAAATAACATACAATGTGCCACTCAATTATTGCAAAAGAAAACTAAAAAAATAAAATAATAAATGAGAACCAATGAAAATCAAATATGTGTTGTTGGTAGTTACCTTCTTCTAACCGAAACTCCATGTTTTTTTGTTTGCTAAGAATCATATTCGCATCTGTGTTGCAGATCAATTGGCTTGAGCCGTTAATAGAAAAACTCACATACCTTGTTCCGATTCATTCAGTTTACCCTTAATTAAGATCATTTGCAGGTAAAGGCAAACCTGGAGGGATCTTGGGCGTGTTCTTGTCGCACAAACCACAAACCATGCAAGGAAATTTGAGAAAGCAAAAAAAATCCTAGCGGCAATCAACCCGATTCATTTGTTTATGCCTGTAATTCCAATGAGAAGAAAATATACAGCCGACCATATTAGAGAATCAACAAAACTCTTGGGCTTTAATATTTACCTAGGTTATCACTTGAATCAGCGAACAAATATAACGGCTTCGGATTTGATTTTGTAGATCCCTGACCAACCTATGATAGAAAGTGAAATATGAGAGTTAAAACCGAAGAACAAAATATTAAAATTATCACCTTGTCAATAGACAACATCATCACATGTGTTGATCCATCGTCAATACAGTAAGAATACGTACACCAACATCTGCAGAAGATCAAATAAAAATCACCATTAATCGATATACTGCTAAAAAAACTGAGAAATAAAAAGTAAAACCCTAGAAGAAAAAAGAAAAACAAAAAAAAAGAAAAACACGTAGACGACGGGACCATACTTTGCTCGAGTGCTTTATATAGAGAGCATCCACCGAAGAATTCCAGAAAAAATAATCTCAGTTTAGGGGAAGAAAATCCCTAATTTAGGAAACAACACCCTAAAAGTTACAAATTTTTTGTAATTTTGGATAGCTACATTATTCTCATATCACCGTAATTACCGAGTGCAAATATTTTTGTATAAAAAATATATTGCATATCAAGACATAACAAAATTAAAAATTAGATTCATTTAATTTATTTTTTATTTTAGACTTATTTTATTTTTTAATTATGGTATAAACAAAATTAAGAAAAGTAATATGAAAATGAGGTTTATTATTTTGATATGGATTGAATTTTTGGGTTAACCCGTTTAATATTTCAATTCTTGCTTCAATTTTTTGTTTCAGATTCTAACAATTCTGTTTTTTTTTTTTTTTTGACAGGATCAATAAACAATTTCTTTGCAAGAAAGACGAATCGTCGGATTCAAAGGTTAGTACCCACAACCAATCGATCAATTTTATTTTTTTCTAACTCTTTTCGGAAGTGTAATCTTATTTTGTAGTTTTAATTGATAGAATGAAGCTGTAATTAGAATGATTCTGAAAACTGTAACCGGACATTGGACATTGGACATTAGACATTATACATTTTTTATATTTTGTTTATTTATTAATTATGCGATTGATTCTGTGATTGATGCATGATTGATTAATATTTTGATTTCTATCTTGAATTTCTGTTTGATTTTTTATTTAATATATTTTTGGCAACATAATATTTTTCGAGATAATTGTTTTAGGCAACAAAAACACAGTTTGATATATTCTTGGAGTGTTGAGATTTTCAAGATTTTGTTATCCGAGGCAAGAAGATCTTTCAAGATTTAGATATCTTATTTTTAGAAAAATAATATTTTATTAGTTTAAATTCAATATTTTTTTACTAAAAAAAAGTAAATGGTGGGGCCGAAATCAACCAGAAGCTAGAAGTTAGAATCAACGTGGAGCTCCGGAGAATGAGAACGCTTTAAAAAACTCTGTTATTATATGGAGAATTGGATTTCTCCGGTTTTCAAATGAGCGAAGGGAAGTAATGTGGGTGGGTGTAACGTGTAATGTCACGAGGAAGATCAGACAATGTGCGGCGCAAGCATCTTTTAATATTTTGGTACAACTGTACGAATACAATTTTGACAAGCGATGGAGACTAATTTGAGTTAAAGAGTGGGGATCGCTCACAATTTTATTCCCACACTATCTCACATTCCGAATGTTATTCTTTTTTTAGCAAAACCCAATCGATAACGAATATAAAATAAATATTCTGAGATATATTCTTTTTACAGAGATTTATATGTCTACCAAAAATGAGTGTATTCCGAAATACCAATCCTCACCATCCACCAATCATAATTTTAACGGCTGAAAATTCGTTGATTTTTAATGGTTGATTTTCAGAGCAGTAGATGGCGGTGTTCCACGTTTCAGAAACTGCTCATATTTGGTAGTTATATAAAGTTTTGCAAAACGAACATATCCCCAAAATATTAGCATAATTTTTTTTATTGTGTAGGTTTTATTCAAAAAAGCAACGTTCAAAGTGTGAGATAGTGCGAAAATTACCATGTGATTGGATTCACCCTTTGAGTTAAATACAACAATCTTTTATCTATTTAAATTTTTTAATTGTTTTTTTTTGTTTGTTTCGCTAGGAAACCACAAGTCAGATACTCACAAGTAAGTAAATATAATAAGGATCAGTCAAACCCGGAACATCAATGGAAAAAATATAACAAAAAATGTCAAACAAATAAACCTACAAGAGATGTCGAAAAATCGTTGAGGTATCCAATTTGATTATTCGAAGATCGATGAATTGGACCAGGAATAGTATTAGGAGTGATCAATCAATAACCATTTAGATGAATTTTCTTCGTTAAGGCCAGTTCCTACTTCTATGCACATATGTATAAATTTCCATTTGTTATACCAGATGGCTTGGCAAATCAGCTGCGCTACTATGGAAAAAGTGTATAGCAATAGATTTTCTATCGAGCGGTCATCTCAATCGTCCCAGTGAGGAGATCTTTTTTTTTTTTGATCGGTAAAGAATTTGGTGCTGGCGAGTTTCGAACTCAGGTCACTGGTATCATCACCCAGCGAGGAGATTCTACCGCTGGAGTTGGAGAGTGCATCACTCGATGGTTATTTTGTCATTAACGGTTATTTTGTAACGGCTATTTCCCCTACTTCATCCATATATATACACCTCCTACTTCATCAATTTACTCGCACATATTTTTACATAAATTTTACACAATTTGCTTTTTTTTTTTTTTGCTTGTGTTCTCAATCTACTTACTTTTAGTTTCGTAATCAATGGCTTATATATTGTGAAGAGATGCAAATGCATATGAATTGGCTTAAATCTCAACAAGAAAAGCATTTTGGATATTGCGACAACTTGATGAGAAGGCAGATGAAGATAGAGAACTAAACAACATTATCACGCTGATACATTCAAGCCAAATACCTAGTGCTTCTGAGCCAAAATAAGTATTCGTTAGAAGATATACGTGAGGAGAGAATGGTTCAACCGTTTGATGCACGATTATTTTTTCCCAATTATGTGTTTTCTAATCAAGATTTCCAATGTAAATTTTACAATGCACCGGCACTTGGTGATACAAATTATTAATGAGCTTTATCAGGTAAAACTTCCATTTAATTGTCAATTTGATGCATTGAATATTAAAGGTCGTAGTCTGAATAAAAAGGTTACTTGATTCTGCTAAGATTCTAAGTTACAGGTGATCGTTATAGAAATGTGGTAATAATAGATTCGTTACTTGGACTTATTAAGATTTGATTTTAAATTTAATGTTGAATGGCTAAATATTTGTTTTTATTTCTAACAAACAATTTAAACTACGAGTTTTAAGGCATTTGGAGTAGAGCAACAAGTGAGCACCAACTCCTTTTTGAATAGCGACACCAATCTATGAAAAATAAAACTACCTAGACCACTACCAGCGTCATGGCTGACTAAACAATTCTTCAGACGCTTGAAAAAACAAATAGTATCCTCACTAAGTTCCCCTAAGGTTGAATTAAACTAGTAAATAAGTAAAAAATGATAACAAGATTAAGAGAAACTAGGACTCAAGATCCCACTATTATTCATATTCGAGTAATCCATATACCGATTATTAACAATTTTAACTCTTTTCCTTTGGTAAAAGTAGATTTCTAAAGCATTCATAAGCATGGGGCATCAAAAGCTTTAAGTCTAAGCATACAATATCAAGTAAAATCATAAATAAACTAAGTGCAAAAAGTCATGAAGAATCGAATATAGTTACCAATCAATATGGCTTTTTCTATTGCCCCAGTGATGGATTTTAGCTCCTTATAACAAACACTCACTCAAAATATAAAAACATAGCCCAAAAGTGCTCACAAAGAAGAAAATATAAGGAAAAAGAATAAAACAACGAAACTCCAACGTTATAAGCGTTGCAGATCGACCTGTTATAGTGGAAACAAATAAACAAGACTGCAACATAAAAGGCCGGTCTTCTCTGAAGTTGAATAAACCAGGGTTTCTGCGACAGCCTCGTGCTATCAAATATTCTTTGTATCAGTTTCTGCACCAGGCTCTCTACAACTCTTCTTGCGGCCACATTATCATGGTATCCAGCTAGCTCAAAGTTCTATCATGGGGTTTGGTTGAAGGTGGTGGTCATAACTAGATTGTTGACACTTAGTGACCTTATGATTACCAAATTTGTAGTCATCTGTCATCTGAGGTGAAATGCTATGTACACGCAATAACTTGAGGACAACTAAATCTTAACAAATGCACTAGTACACGCAATATCTCGAGGGTTGTCAGGGGCGGAGCCGGGGTGCACTTGCATCCCTGCCCAGCTGGCTCCAAAGCCCATTTTAGACCTACTAAGATTTTTTTAAAAACAAGCCCATTTTTGCACTTTTACCCCCTAGAATTTTTGGTTGCACACCCATAATAAATTTTTGCACCCCTTCTCATTAGTCTTGGCTCCGCCCCTTGTTGTCGGCTAAAATGCCTCGCACTAACTCTGTAGCTTGATAAGCATTTTAAATGCTTTACAAAATTTACTGCTGGACTATCAAGGTAGGGTAAGTGGATGTATTTTCCGGCGTCAATGCCAAGCAGCAACAATAGCCTACTTGTACACGATTTGCTACCAGATATCTAGCCAATTCAGCCTGAAAGAACATATGGAAATTTTTTGCCCCGTCTTAAACTTAAAATTGGACAGATCTTAGTACTACGACCGTTACAGAACACGCTTACTGATTTCCGGTATCAGAAATGATACAAAACACGCCGACGACCGTTACAGAACACGCCCAGCCTATTTCGGTTCAAATGATAAATACCGGCTAAAACAAAGTTTGGCTTACAAATTTCCAAGGACACAGATAACGGATATCCATCCATGATATGATCCATCCACCAGTCAATGCACAGTTGAACCTACTTTGAATTCTGCCGACTCTTTAGTTTTCACGAAAAGGGCCGCATAACAACGGATATCACGGAAAACCCCCAAATGGCAATAATCAAAAAACATACTCAAAAAAGACATGAATATTATTCTTCCGAACGAAAATCACAAGAAGATGAGAAGAACAAATCTCACCAATTTTATTAACAAATCATAATAACTGTAGTTTCTAACATTAAACACACCCAATTACATGAAAATCAAACCCTAAAATCCTTAATTAATAAGAAGGATCAAAACTAACAAGAGAAATAGAAGGTGTTTCCCAAGCTTTTACAACAACAACAGCATCATACAATTTAGGTTTACCATTCTGAATTGCAGAAACCTTCAAAAAGTATTGAATACCTGCAACTACTTGACTTTCTGCTTTGACAACTTCTTTGTATGTCAAACTTCTTTTGTCTCCTTTCTTGAATTTCAGATTGTATTGATCAACTGAATATTTCCCCAAATCTTGTACTTCTTTGTTTGATTTCACATCTTGGATTTCAGTTTTTCCTCCTAATCTTCCTCCGAGAGCATCAACGGAGGATGACGATGATAGGAAACAGAGGATGGAGATAGTGAGGAAGGTAGAAGAATGTAGCGCAGCCATGGATTGATATTTGAGAAGAACTAATTTTAGGATGGGTTTTGAGGGAGAGGAGAGGGGATTTATAGAGGAAGCGTTTTAAGGAGCGAATTTATAGAGGAGGCGCAAGTTTTTATTTTACTGGATTGGATTAGATTTGATTTCTACGGTTTTCAAGAGTTAATAATAAATGGGGCAGGAATGTGGGTGGGTGGGTGTAACGTGTTATGTCACGAGGAATTGTATCAGACAACAAAAATCATACACACACCGAGCTATAGTCCCGTGATGTGCACCGAGCGCATGTGGCATAACAGCTGGCTTTGCCAGTGTAGGATTAGCACTGTTCACGGTCAACTACTCCACTTTAATTTGAATTTGTTTTTTTTCTCTCTCTTTTTTTTCCGCCATAATTAAGATCAGATACGTTATTTATATGTCCTGCTTTTAATAATGAAACAAATATATCTTTATATAACAACTAGATTTTGTGCCGTGCTACGCTCGGGCAATTCGTTCTTTGAGCAGTATTTTTGATTTGATAACGCTGCCCGATCGATTTGAATTCGTAAAGCTCGGCTTCATCTCGCCACTTGTCTGGAATTTGAACTAATATTGTTGTATGCACATGTTCTACGCATTGAAAATCTTTCTTTGAACCATATTTTTGATTTGATAAAGCTCGGCCGCCTCACTTGGGACCCAATTTGGGTAAGCTCGCTCAAGCCTCCCCATCCGAGTTTTGATTTGGTGAACCATAAATATGAAGATAAAATTTAAATTTAGATTTAAAATGAAAAATTCAGGTATAAGCGATTAGGTTCCATCATAATCGTATTTATGATTGAATGGTGATTAGAAATGTACAACCATTGATAAGGTTATGATTTCTTTATCAATAATAGAAATTGGAATAAACAATATTACAGAAAATTCTTGATAACCTTGATAAATTATGATCAACAGAACAAAAGAAAGTGTAAGAATCAACAGAACCTTGATTACCTTGATAATTATGATCAATAGCCTATTATTACAGTACTTTGCATTAGTTATTGAGTATACAACCCTTAAAATTAGAATAATAATTCCAAGCCCAAGGCAAAACATGAGGTTACGCTTATAATTAGTCAAAAGCATTTTCAAAACAATACTTTTAGCTTATAATTAGCCTCTTGAGAAGTATTTACATAATACGTAAGTAAGGGTTACTCTTTTATTGCATTTTGATTTGGTGTGGCTCGGCTTCGCCGCCTAAAGGACCCATCGTTTATTATCTTTTTCACCGGCGGATACTATTTGTTTCCCTTACACAACATTAAAATAATGTTTTCCTTACACAACATTAAAATAAGTTGGCATTAATTCAAAGAGACTCGAGACAAATACGAAACACCAAGTGAGTGAGCTAATCATACAAACAATTTTTTTAGTCCAAATTGATTCTATGAAAACCAAATTTTACATTCGCATAAGAATTACCATCCCTAGATACGAATTCATCTCGGAGGCAATATGAGCAACTAAGAAGCAATGTAATACTTGAAACTCTAATACATCGGTAATCACATCAGAAGTTTCCCGAGAATCACATCGTATTTTGATTCTCACCCATCAATCGGCTCACCGAACACGATGTCCTCAGCTAAGAATCTATGCGCAAATAATCTGTCTTCTACCGATATAATTTGAGCCATACAATTGACCTACAAAACACAGAAACACACAAACGATAAGAACATTAAATACTTTGAACCACTTTAAAAAAAAATTTAACTCCTCGGGCTTGTACCACTAAGATCAATGCGCATTCGAGACATGGGATAAATTTATCGAATTTAGAAGTGCAAAACCATATGGAAGAACTTTAATCAAAGCCAAAATATATATCACTTATCACACAAATGAATATCACAAAATCGAAGACTGAATGTTATAAAATATAGGAAAGTTATTGTAGTTG